>WNGS01072847.1:5296941-5317918 GCA_020271785.1 Procambarus virginalis | reverse complement strand
CAACGTCACGTCAAAAGTTACGTCAAACACATGTATAAAGATTATATGCTCGGAGTTGAATCGTCTACGTTATGCAGGTGTAGTCTGGATCCAGGTGTTTGTTTAGTCCAACAAGAGGCTTGGGTTGAGAGTTATCACCTAACATATTTTAGCGTCCTAACTCTCCAGCTAACCTAACCTAACCTAACCTAATCTAACCTAATCAAGGTTGATGAGGTGGGTGGGATTTGTGGTGTGTGGCGTTGATGGTATTGGTGATATGGCCGTAGTGAGGTCAGGTTAGTGATTTAGCTGTGTACATGACTGTTGGTTTGATTCGATAACAAGAATTGTAGCCGGAGCTGTGAGCCCGTAGTGTGTACGATTGCGGAGCGGGGGCGGAATTGGCAGTAAAAAGGTATGCATATAATTATCAATTATGGTTGCTGAAACCTCTCCACTGATGCCCACTGTATGGGGAGCGGTGTACAGGATAAACATATCTATTATGACACTAGTTCACAACATATGTAAGTTGCTTTGCTTAGAAACTGTACTTAAGGTGGTCTCAAACCATGGTTGGTATAACAACATATAGTAATTTTGTAACTAGCTTATCAAGACTGTAACTTGCATAGCTAAATGAATTTTGGGGGGTTCTGTCTCTGAGCCATTATGTGCCTCTGTAACCCTTTCCACTGTTGCCAACAGGATAGGTATGGGGTACATAATATTGAACTAAACTAAACTAACTCTCTAGATATGCAGTGCAGAATCACTGGCAAAATGATAGAATGTATAAAATCCAAAAAATACATTCATAATAAAATGCAAAATCATTAGCAGACTAATTATTCGTGAATATTAGGATATGGGACTAGTATAAGTCATTCAACAAATTAAGGCTAAATGAATTAGAATTAGTTAAAGTAGAGATACAAATACTGAAGTATGCAAGGTGTAGTTTTGGGAACCGTGTTCATTACATCTTTATATTTTACAAAACGCATATTTTGGGTTACAGAGCAGTGTAAACTTGCTCAGGATTATAGATAAACTAATGTCGAGGAGAATTATTCTCCCTACCTTCACCATATTACATGCTTAATTTGGATTAAAGTCCGAATTTAGAGGTGATTCTGTAGTATTTCTTGCGTGGAGATGGGAGGTGGACGCAGAGTTATTGCTTGCAGGTGTCGTCATTATTTATGGTCGTACACTGGAAGATGAAGATAACCTGGCTAGACATGTCTTCGAGAGGCGGCGGGCAGCGTGCTGGGGGATTGTTTACATCACAGTGTACCAGCTGGTGACACGTGGCGGACAGCGTGCTGGGGGATTGTTTACATCACAGTGTACCAGCTGGTGACACGTGGCGGGCAGCGTGCTGGGGATTGTTTACATCACAGTGAACCAGCTGGTGACACGTGGCGGACAGCGTGCTGGGGGATTGTTTACATCACAGTGTACCAGCTGGTGACACGTGGCGGGCAGCGTGCTGGGGATTGTTTACATCACAGTGAACCAGCTGGTGACACGTGGCGGACAGCGTGCTGGGGATTGTTTACATCACAGTGTACCAGCTGGTGACACGTGGCGGGCAGCGTGCTGGGGATTGTTTACAGCACAGTGTACCAGCTGGGGACAGTAGCCTTCCCTTCCCGAGTGCCTGTGGGTCACACGTAAAACCTGGACTGGCGTTTCAGGGGCCTCCAGACTTTATATGTGATTTCAGTAGAAATTCTGTTGTATGACTGGACAAGTCAGCGGTGGTCTAGTGGTAGAGTATGCGGATTGGCAATGCCAAAGTTATAGGTTCGCGCCCACCTCATTGCCCTAGTGGATTTTATCAATAATAATAATAATAATAATAATAATTTACCCAAGGGCCAGTGTAAATTTCTAATGGTCCCGACGAGGACAGAAAACTGGCGGCTTGTCAAAGGTCACCCTCATTTGTTCTGATGATTTTATCAAGCTGGATTTTGAAATTCGGCAGTTTTGGCATTTACGGCTTCAGCGGGTTGACGGTTCCAAGGATTGCATCTTCTGTTTTTTGTCCTACACTGAGTTGTTAAGCTTTACGCGGTTGTCCCTTGTGTGTGTGTTATATGTGCCCTTTTAAAAAAGTGGTTTGGATTAATATCATCCAATTTATTCATAATTTTAATTTTTTTATGAGATCTGCCCTCTTATGTCTGGTTTGCAGTAGTGTTTTTCCTGTGGCCCTCAACCTTTCCTGGTAAGTTCTTAGTTCTGGGATGATTTTTTGTAGCTCTGCGTTGTATTTATTCCAAGGCAGATATAGCCTTCTGAAGACAGATCTCCATTCTTGGATACAGTAGTCCAAATGTGGGCGCACCAGCGATATAACTCTGAGATATATACAGAGATTTTGTAACCTATATACTGTATGTTCCAAGTGTACTTACCTGACAGTGTTTACACGACCGAGCTTCAGCTCTTGGGCCCTCGTTTTTCCAGTTTTCGATTGTTTAATGCAGTGGAACCCAATCCCTTTGTTTCATGTCATATCTGCTTTTACAAATATAGATAGTCTACAACCACCTGTAAGTCGTGCCTTAATGCAAACACTGGGACCAAAGTGAGCTCTGCTGGTAGTATAACTTGAGAATAATCAGACAGTTGGACACTGGAGGGACACTTCCGCGAACACGTCCAGGTTACATTGCACTGTGGATCCTTCACGCTGACGAAAACGACTTTATCCTGCTTGCTGTGGCATTTTATGATGACAAACATTGACGTGTTGGTAATCAATCTGAATGCACTCTTATATGACAGCTGCAGGGGTGGCTTGGTAATACTGAACTGTATAAACATGTGGCTGGCTGCGTGGAGATGTTGAGGCTGGGATGTTGGGCGTGTAGTGAGATGACATGGTGGTGCTGTGGCTGCCTGGAGTGCCTGCTCAAGAGTTGTGAGATGCGATGATGCTGGAAGTGACGGCAGGGCAAAGAGTTCACCAGAGGAAGCCGTGGAGACCTCATCTTCTGTTTATTTTATTTTATTTATTTATTTTATTTATATATATACAAGAAGGTACATTGGAATTGTGAGGATACATAGCATAGTAATTACATTCTTGTAAAGCCACTAGTACGCGCAGCGTTTCGGGCAGGTCCTTAATCTAAGAAAATTTTAAGTAGGTAAATATTTGCAAAATTTATAAAATGATAACAGTTACATAGCAAGAAAAAAATAAAAGATGAGAGAAAATATCATATCTGCCTTTGAAAAAGTTCAACACCAGGCGACAAAATCATCATAAAAATCATGAGCAACACTTATTCATTAATGTAATTCCTAAATAATGTTACCTCCAATATCTTGTCCACTCATGTAGTAGTAGAACTCAAAACAGTAGTCTCCCGCATCTATGAGTGATGACTTGAATATTGCGTCTGCACCGGGCCACCCCGTTCTTGCGCTCATAAACATGTAATGTCCTGGAAACATAACAGTTGAAACACGTAATGCTTACATATAAATTGATTTAAAGAAAGGATAATCATTATGCAATGTAATACATCAATGTGATAAATGGGCAGTGAATTCCTCACTGTTTCCTGATTTATTGCAGTAGGATTACTTTGAAAGAGTCCATTGAAGATTCTATGTACGTATATTGTGTTCAATACACATTGTATTACCACAGAGGGATGATAATCTCGTAGACTCCAACTTTGAATCTCCCTGCAAGAGGAGTGTTAGAATGTAATTAGAGTAAAGCTAGATCCCCAGATATGATCACATCCACACCATCGTGAGGTACAATCCCAACTGGATCACATATCACCATTCAAATATATAGATTAACTTATTAAGTGGGCATGTTTACCTTTGGCCGCCGGAGCCCAGCCCATAACAATTAAGCACACATACACCTAAGAATTATTTTCGTACGCACCCAGACGTTAATTCATCTACTTTCAGAGGTGGTTAGGGATACTTCACGGCAAACAATTAATGGTTAAGAAGCAAGGTCCAAGAGCTACAGCTCGTTTCCTGCAAATGCAACTGGGTATGTGCGCTGCACAACACAATTAAAACAGAGGTATAACTGTGCTCATGTTGTCTTTCCCGGGTAATGTTTCTTTACCCATGATGCTGACCTAGCAGTAAATACAGAGACCAGGGAGTTACTTAGCTGCTATCCCAGACAATGGACAATGGGGGAACTAAACTATAAATGCTTACCATCACGTGAATTTAAAGTATGATCATAGAGCGGTCCTGAGGCTTCTTCTGCGTCTGCGCCAGACTGCATGAGCCAGAGCACGTTGCTCTCATCGTCGTCTGTCCAGTCACACATGCCGTCCTCAAAGCTGCACGAGGCTGCGGCAGGACAAGCTTTTGGCTCTATCAATACGTCATCAATGGCAATGATGACGTCATCAGTAGGGAAGTACACGTATCCTTCAAACTCAACCTGTTGAAATAACAAAATAAGTTCACTAAATTCACTAATTAAACAAACAACTCAATATCAACGGGGACTAAACTCGTCCATCACCGAGCCACCACATTCAGAACTATACTTTTAGTTGAGGGAAAGTGTACCAATATCGATTCCCCACATGATCGTCCAGAGTGGGACACCCTCACAGAGTTCATGTTGCCTCTAAAGACAACCTATATACTCTATAAACATAACAATACAGACACCCCCATCGTCTCAGGAGACCTCATGGAATATCTTCGTATTGGAGACTCTTCCTTGTGGTGAGACTGAAGCTCCCTCCAACACACCTCTTCTCTGCAAAAGTTATCTAAAACTGGCATGATTTCTACATAGAGTTTTCTTAATCTAGAATTCGACAGCTAGAGTTTGCCAGTGTAGACTATTGTGCAATAAACACCATCAATACATTCCATATAACAAATACAGTCATACAGGGTGTCGACGAAATACATGCAGACTACTAATCACATGTCATGATTAGTAGTCTGCATGTCATCCTGGATGTCAAACTATCCTGCATGTTAGAGATTTTGAGCATCACATAGCCAGTTCTTGACACACTCTGTGTTCCCCTCCACAGAGTCTAGAGCAGCTGCACACATGCACATGTACCTAAATGTTTTAATAAAAAAAAACATTTCCTAACAGTAGGAGTCGGTAAGTTCCACGGGATTATACCTTGGAACTTGAACACGTTAATCCATCTGTTTATTTAAACAGTTAATCTGTATTTTCATTGATAATCACTAACAATCCTGCTCACGTTTCTTGAAGCTATAACCAAGTTCACAGATCAGAGAATTTTCAACAACGTGATATATCTGGAATTCTCCAGAACATTTAATATATTAAAACTCCATGTAATACATCTCTCCACAGATATATTCACAGTCTCCATGGTGTAGTGGTAAGACACTCGCCTGGCGTTCCGCGAGCGCTTTGTCATGGGTTCGTATCCTGGCCGGGGAGGATTTACTGGGCGCAAATCCTTAACTGTAGCCTCTGTTTAACTCAACAGTAAAATGTGTACTTGGTTGTAACAACGATTCTTCGCGGCGGGGATCGTATTCCAGGGACCTGCTCGAAACGCTACGCATACTAGTGGCTGTACAAGAATGTAACAACTCTTGTATATATCTCAAAAAAAAAAAAAAACTCGAACATCTGGTCCTAAAGCACGCGGAATCACTGTAGAAGACTATTGATGAACCAATGGCTAAAACGTTGAATGACTAGTGCTGTACTAAGTGACACTGAAAAGTTCGCTTCTGGCATTTTATTATGCGAATATTGATACCATTTTACGGAATCTTGAGTGAGGTCGTTCATTGGTTCTGTTACGAAGTTACTATATTACGTAATTACTTGTGGAGTCAATGGTTCCCGTTGTCAGGAATGACGCCTATAGTTAGGCTTATCCAGGTCCCCCTAAACCTACTACTATACTTACTTTCCCCAGGATGCAAGCCACTACAGTTGTCTAGTTCCCAGGTACCTATTTATTGTTAGGTGAACAGAAACATCAGATGAAAGTAAATGTGTACAATCATCTCTGTCCTGCCAGAGAACTGAACCAGAGACCCTCGGTTGTGAGCCGACGACGTAGACCACTGTGCTACAGGTCCCTGATTATTTGTGGAGAGTCATTTTTATCAGGGATGAACACTGCCTTCATAATGTAGAGTTGGTTAGGAGAGAAAGTAGATGACGTCTGCTCACCGGCATGATCTTAAATGCGGTGTTCAGATGGTCCGTTCGTACTCTATTATTCAGGGTGACGCAAATCGACAGGTTTTTGGAGTCATTGTATTTCCTGTACATTTGTGCTGCATTTAAGCACAAAAATAATTGAAGTAAGAATAACTGTAGATACTGACAGGTGATAATAATGTGGCGTCTCTCTTGATGGGACCACGAGGAAGAAGTCAACAGAAGGTTATAGGTTGATCTAGGCGAAGTGTGTAACGAGATTGTATAAAATACAAGGACATTAAGAGCAAGATATCAGGTTTTAAGAGGAGGAGAAAGGTAAGTCAGCTTACATTAAAGTCACCAATAATTTGAGCAGTTATGCGGCCAAGGTTCCAGGCACTTCCTTCAGTCATGTTAACCTTCCAAGGGTCTTCATTACTAACAGAAACTCTCAGATGGGCTGTCATATTCACTGGTCCCTCTATGTAGTAGTACCATTTCACACATCTGCAGGATAGCAATGCTCAGAGTTATGCACGTCAAAGCCATACATGAACAAAGGAAGTTATACATGGCGCCAGTCATACAGCACCTTACACATATTTCAGAACACTCAGAAAATTAAACTAAAATGGCTACATCAAGAAAAAACGAAGTTTTCGTGAAAACAAAATACAAATGTTACCATAACCTTAATTTTTATTTCTCAAGTTAACGTAGCTGGTGAGAAGTTATTGTCGTCAGGGAGTTTAGCGCCTAAACTTATACGTCAAATTATCATTCAAGTATAATAAAACACGAATCAAGTTCGTTAAACAGAAGAATTATTATTATAATACAGAAAACTGATAAAAATAAAAATATGTTTCGACCATTGTGAAACATAAATCATTTTAATTTGCTCTTCTGATCATGTTTATGAGTCTGTCTGACACGTGTCACACCAGGACGAGGGGAACACAGGCTCTCTGACACGTGCCACACCAGGACGAGGGGAACACAGGCTCTCTGACACGTGCCACACCAGGACGAGGGGAACACAGGCTCTCTGACACGTGTCACACCAGGACGAGGGGAACACGGGCTCTCTGACACGTGTCACACCAAGACGAGGGGAACACAGGCTCTCTGACACGTGTCACACCAGGACGAGGGGAACACAGGCTCTCTGACACGTGTCACACCAAGACGAGGGGAACACAGGCTCTCTGACACGTGTCACACCAAGACGAGGGGATCACAGGCTCTCTGACACGTGTCACACCGGGACGAAGGGAACACATGGACACAGAACACATAAGAATGCACTGACGTATACAGAGACACTGCTAGAGTGTGCGAGACTACTTACTGTTCAGGGTAGCAAGCGAGGTGCATTATAAGAAAGGAAGAAGCAGAGGCTAACTTCTTCACGGGTTATAGTGTAAAGATCACTAAGCCATTATGTTTATTGTGGTGTCACAACAGTCGATTAATGATTAAGAGGCAGAGCCCAGAAGCTGCAGTTCAATTTCAGCACGCAGTTATATGTAATTCGTATATTTTTCTTCAATATACAGAGCCAGGAGTTGGATTTCGATGCCTGCATATATAAGTAAGCGAGCACCTAAGACAATACATAACCAGGTTGATTATCGCCTTCATAAATAAAATCAAATGTTTATTCAGGTAAAAAGTACATACATACACGATGAGTAACAAACAGAATAATGGATTTCTAGATAGAGCTAGTACATTACTATGCCTAAAGTCACTAATACGCACAGCGTTTCGGGCAAGCTGCACTTACTGCTCTGACCGTGTAAGAACTTTCACCCATACATGCCAACCCTGGAAACACAAACCGAAACTGTCTCTATTTTCCGCTTGTTACAACTTATAATAAAGTTGTTACATCTTGGTTTAACGTGTTTATAACGTATTAGAACGTTGTTACAACTTGCTATGTTGGTTGTTATAACTGGTTAGGTGTTAAAACTTGTTCGAACGTTGTACCAACGTCGTAGTTTCGGTGTGTGTTTGGCGGGAATAATGCTAAAGAATGACAATAAGTAAACAGTTCCATACACAACCCGTCCTCGCAAATTCGTATAGTCAATATTGACTTATTAGTTACCTGCATAGGTGACATACTAAACATAATAGTTTCCCTTGAAAATCTTCATAGAAAACACCGACCTTACCTAACCTACTTAGTATGTTAAAATAAGCATCTTATAGCTTCGTAATTACAATTGTTACTTAACCTATTATAGGTATAGGTTAGGTAATAATTGTAATTACGAAGCAATAAGATGCTTATCTTAACATACTAAGTAGGTTAGGTAAGGTCGGTGTTTTCTATGAAGCTTTTCAAGGGAAACTATTATGTTAAGTATGTCACCTATGCACATATTTAATAAGTCAATATTGACTATACGAATTTGAGAGGACGGGTTGCCATACAAGCCTCACTAGAACACGCCACTCACCTTCACCACATTCCTCCGTGGCTTGCCACTTCTAACCCTCAAATGCCATTGTATTTTATTCTAAACTTATTTCCTCTTCTGTTGTTGTTATAGATTCAGCTACTCGGAACAAGTTCCAAGTAGCACGGGCTATGGTGAGCCCGTAACTTACCTGGCACAGGAGCTGAGCAAGAAGCACGGGCTATGGTTAGCCTCGTGGACAGGAGATGTCTACCGTGTTTCCTCTTCTGATAAACAACATTCCAGTAAACAAATATATAAGACAATGAATACATACACGAACTCCTCAGTGCTTCTTACGAGCGGACTAGAGAGCAGACTCTTTGTTTCTCTGTCGTTGTCATAGGCTAAGTACATGTAGTGACCGTTTGACTCGCCTGGAAAATATATGTAAATATATTAATATACAGCAGCTACTACAGAAGAAGTATTTTTAATATACCGTAAACTCGCATATACATATATATTATTCATCGCGAATACAACAAATAAAAATATAAGCGTGTTTAGTTCTTGAATTCAAATCATAAATATTTCATATATATATATATATATATATATATATATATATATATATATATATATATATATATATATATATATATATATATATATATATATATATATATATATATATATATATGAGAAAGCTGCATGAACGGCAAGCCATATATCACTAAGAACTCTTTGACCCGGCCAGGATTCGAACCCATGCCGTCCAGGATCACCCCTAAATGTACACAGTACCGTGGTTGATCAGTCAGGGAGCTTAGTTAATAAGCGCCAAGACCGACCAATCCTTATAGACGATCATTGATGCGGTGGTCACGGTACTGTGTACGTTTAGGGGTGATCCTGGACGGCATGGGTTCGAATCCTGGCCGGGTCAAAGAGTTCTTAGTGTACAATGGACTCTAAATAAGAAGGCATTCAGATTGCCACCACCTACGTGAGACCAGTTCTAGAGTAAGTCTAGAGTAATCTTGGAGCCCCGCCTCAATAAAAAAAACATAAACTTTAAAAAGTATGCATGAGTCTTTCCAGTCACGTGGGATGGGGTAAGAAGAACTATAAAAGTTGGACCTAGCGTCGCTAGAGATAGAGAAAGGAGACAGGATAAGGACATATACAATACTTACAAATGGAAAAAAGATGAAATGCTCACAATGAATTCTAATAAAACAAGAGCGCATAGTTAGAAACTTGATAAACAGATAAGCCATAAAGATATAAATTTGTTTAGCGTTAGACTACTAGGAAAATGGAATGAAGTAAACTAACAAGTTGAAGAAGGGAACTCCTATTTATAATTTCAAAAGATGATTTGGCAGAAAAATAGGTCAGGAGCCATTGCATTAGATAACCGGCGGGTGGACAGGCGGTTTCCAAGAGCTAAATCTCTATTCTGCAGGCACATATAGGTAAGTACACGCATGCACACACGAAAGATATTAAACAAGAAATCTGTTCAATTTTCAAAGTAATCAGGAGGATCTCATTACTCCAATATGCCCTTCCCAACAGTGCCACTGGAAACACTGTCTATGTGGTCATTTCAAGTCAAATTCATATGTTGTACTATTGTGCCAGTTTGCAAATTGTCCTTCACACTCAGCCACTGTCAACCATGTGGTATAATTAGCTGATCTATCTTAGAGATATACCGTTAGTATATCGCTAGAAACACTTGTGTTGCAGACTACATACCATAGGTGTGGTCAGTGTCGGGGCCACTGGCAGCCTGACTGCCCTGAGACCAGCCAGGACCACCATCTCAGTAAATACTGAATATTCACATTTGTCAGAAGCTTCAAAGTCACAATCAGCACCTGTAAAAAAATGAGGAAAACACACGTTTATAATGGGACAGTTAAAACACTGCTGGGGAAAAATTTTGTATTAATATAAATGGACGTAAGTACAGTATGGATATTTGAGTGTTGTACATGTAACTCGAATGTCATTAAATCTTTTCTCCAAGGCTAAGGGGTATCATAATTACATCCTTCGATGTGCTCCCATATATATATATATATATATATATATATATATATATATATATATATATATATATATATATATATATATAATATTATATATGTTTGTCCAAGGTTGGAGGCCAGATGCTTTTGGTTAGTCTCATTAAACTTTGCATGGTGACTAGTGGGGGCTAGGGGACTGTCTTAGGCGGGTCGGAGTCGGCCACATTGGCTACTTTTATTGGTGGTCAGCTCCCATGGCGACCCCCATAAAGTCTATGGCGATAAATACGGCACGCCGAGTACATAGAGTTATACCATGTGTTCCAGAGAAATACAACATTGCAACCTTTCATCAAAAAATGATGAATGAAGTCAAGCATACAAAAATGTACTGTTGGACCCATAATAGTTCGCCTTTTGTACTATTAATGTTGAAGAGGGCACGAAAATCGAAAGCAACAACTAAATCTAAACTTTTCTAGCCTTGTATAGCACATATACGGAATAAATTAGGCCTAATGTGTCATATATTAGGCGTAAGATTGCTTATATAGGTCTAGGATAGGTTAGATTAGATTGCATAGTTACTGTTACTCCCATTTGGAGTATTCCAACAGTACAAAACGCAAACATTTGTGGGTAAAACAGTTCATAATTGTATGTTTGAACAGAGTTGCTATAAGTACTATCTTTTTGGAGGATAGGTTGGTTATTGATAGGCAAAATGTATGTTCTGATGGCAGATTGCATTCTAAGGGATTATGACTTAAACGGCACAACCTTTGGGGTTGACCCTGGCACCAGGTCAGGGTGCCAGGTCAGGGTGCCAGGGTCAACCCCACAGTCGACCTGTCGCTCACGGCAGTGCAACACTGCATCTTGAATATATTTTCGTGGGACATATGGCCAGTTCTCATGAAATTTCTGTTATCAGTTTACAGTGTCTGAAATATTATTAATGTTAAAAGACGTTAATTTAATAAATATATGTATATAACATTAACATTTTGAAATAAGATTTGAATGTAAGTGCATAAAATACAGGAAAGCTTGGACAAAATATATCACAAGCTTACATCACAATAACTACTTAATTGGATAGTCAAAAATGGCTTCCTTTTGTCGTGGACAGAAAGTCTATTAGGTTTTTCGGGATCCCCTTAGCCAACAACGAGACTGTTGGAGAAGTCACATAGCCTGTTAGTGGCCAGACCCAACGGTAACTAACCGAGTTAGTTACTACTAACTAACTAACTAACGCGCACATGACCCACTGCGCTGCGCCATCTATTGATTTACTCACCAAATCCAGCAGACGAGCAGGCTCCGTCCACGAGGAGGATGTCATCAATGGCTGTATGGCCGACATCCTTATTATAGTAGCTTAGAACAGCCTCGAAAACTATAAACTGACTGGATACTGTGGTGTTTGGAACGAAGAACTTCATGTGATGCCATTTCTCCCCGAGCTCCCCTTGAGCAGTCCAATCTAAGTGCTGATCAGGAAGAAATTCATCTGAAATTTTAAGAAGAGTACAATGAAATGAATACGAGATGAAACAGATGTAGCAAGTCTTCAGATGCCCATCGATATTACTGAGGATATCTAAAACTATTCCACTTTCAATGGCGTTACAAATATGTACAGTACTGTAATAAATGAAATAAAAAAACACTTCTATAGAAAAAATTTTATTGAGTGATACCGAAAGTCACAATAATTTTTTTGTTTACACATTAAGAGGAAAAGCTGCTGTGGGCCACCTTAGAGATGCAGGTAATAGAAAAATGTTATTTTCCAGTCGTTCACAGCTTGGGGGGGGGGGGACTCGCCAGCAGCAGCTGGAGCCCTCCCAGGTTGCACATAACACACACATACTTTTGGTTGAACAGATGTGAACGGTTAAACCTCCCTGACCAGGGCTCGAACTCAGATGAAATTGGGCGTGAAGCACGAGGCGAGGGTGATACCACTGTGGCATGCGGACTTTTACAAATTTTATCCATACTTAAACTTAACGCCATCGTTGTCAGTTTGAACATATGCAATACGGATAAGTAAGTCGAATATTACTATAATGTGCAATAAGAGAAAGAGGTCACTCACTCTGTACTAAATACATATTGAGAGGTGGAGGTGCAGAGCCGTGCATGTAATAATAGAAGGTGAAGCAGCGGGGTGAGTCGGCCGGCAGGTCTTCAGACCGTAGCCTAAAAACAGTATTGCTACCAGTTTTTGAGCTCGCAAATATGAAGTGACCTGTAAAGAAAAATTACCAAAATTGTACTAAAATGGAATGCTAAATATAATATTAATATGTGGATTATTTGTAACACTATAGTCAATTATGATATATTACTTGTTCTACATTATAATGGTTGTTCATACCATACAACTGAATAAAATTACTAGGTCAAACTACCCGCAGATGAAAAACTTTAAAGTCCATTCTGGCCCAAAAATAAATAGCGTTTCATAACAAGGTAGACTTGCCATCAGAAAGGTGAGTGGTGTGGTCTTCAGCGGGGCCGAAGTCCGCGTACAGGCTGGAGGACGCGACGCTGCCAGTAACCAGCTCCCAGTCGCCCCCGTCTGTTAGGTCTTGACTCCATCCACACAGTGAGTCCTCCTCGAAGGTACAGGTCAGCACTGGATCAGGAGGAGGCGTGGCAGAGGGTCTTGGCGTGGTGGTTAACCACCTACACTTCCCAGGTGTCAGCTCAAGGTCATCCAAAGCAATGTAGGCTAGTGAAGTGCAATGTTAACATTAGTTATTTTCTATTTATTTTCTATCATAATTCATCTGGCTTACCAACATTCGTATAGAAAATAACTAAATTATGGAAGAACATGCAATATTATGTGCAATAAATCTAACGTTGTATTCAGCATATTTATCTAGACTTGAAGACTGGTTTCGCGGGAAAATAGAGCCTTTACAAAAACATTATGGTATGGAGGAAGTATTAAGAGCTGAGAGCAAGGTAGAGTTAAAACACCACATCAGAAGATTGTATTTATAGAAATAAAGTTTGACTTTGAGGAAGGTTCCACAAATCTTACAAGGAAAACAACCTCCCGCTGTATTTAAAAGATGACAAAAGGTTGACAGCAGGAACTACTGGCACTACTCAGCGACCCGGAGATATACAAACACCACGACACGTGAAGCAGACACCAACACCCATTGTAAACAAAATGATTCGGGAATGTACTCCAACATTTTAATAAATACAAATAATTCCTGTACCTCACTCCTAACAATTTCTCTCAGCTCCCAAATCTTATCTTCCCTCACTGACAATCCCAAGCCTGCCTTCGTGTATCGGTTACTCAAAAAACGTTATAACAGCAGAAAATATTGCTTAGTATTTTTCCAAATTGCTGAATACAGTACTATTACACACACCTACCTGAAACTCTCAGCAGATACTCGTATTAAAGTTAAAAATAAGAACCTGACCAGTCTAGACATCACCTCGTCAGGATAAAACTCCCCAATTTTGGCACTGACCTCCCCATTTTTGTCGAATTTTACTAAACTTTATCCTACACCAGAAAGTCTTAATTTCAAGAGATTTAGCATTGCTATGGGCTTCCCATTAGTGCTGTCAGCCTTAACCTGTTCATGTTCATGACGGGTCCCTGGAGGTGGGACCCTTCGCCTCTATCATGCGGCTACATTATGTAGTAAAATTCAGACGAGTGCTTCATACCACCTCAACCTAACTGAACTCCAAACTACCTCAACAGACTAAAACTCACCATATAGTTTACTTTAGGAAGAGAGTGAAGGTAGTCACTCAGTATTAGATGCCATATTCATCAGATATAATGAAAAATTTAATTCATGGTTATATCACAAATCAATGTACTGTATATGATTGATATTCGTATATTCTTCTCGCACTATGAAAGCAAAACTTAAAATCATTGGCATATTAATTAAAACCGAATAGTGGTCATCTGAATTACTTGGTTTCTTCATGACATTCGTTTAATTCAATATTTGTTAACGATTTAGTTATTTAAAACAAGGAGGGGCTAAATACTTTTCTTGCTTGAGTACAATATTGATGACTAATAGTTACTGCTTGACTAACAATAAATAAATATTTCTTAACATCAAAATTTATTAATATAAGAATTAATATAAACAAGATAGTTTAGCTTAAATCACAAACATGAGTTTAAAGCACATTGAAAAAAAAAGTACCTATGGGCTCACCATAGCCCGTGCGACTTGGAACTTTGTTCCAGAAAGCAAATCTTTAACAACAACACAATGCACATTGAATTAAACACGTCATATACAGAAATCTCTACCACAATAGGCAAGTCGTGGTAAACCCAATGTAAAAAAAATAGTCTTCTCCAGATCCGGTGTTTCATCATAATATTATTGCATCATGGTGCGTCAGCTTGGTGCTTCTCAGCGTTGTTGTTGTTGTTAAAGATTCGCTACCTGGAACATAAAGTTCGAAGTAGCACGGGCTATGGTGAGCCCTTAACTTACCTGCTTCTCAGCGGCTGTCATGACTATATAGCCAATATTCTATAATAATATAATTTCATATTTCAGCCTCGTTACATGTCAATATAACCTTTAGATAAGAACTCACCGTCTCCCTGAATCAAACTGTTGACGGAGGCAGCCCGTAGACGGATGTGGAAGATGAAGGTCAAGTGGTTGAGTTGCATACTTTGCAAGGACCAGGTCTGGTCTGGCTCACGAGTCAACACGTCTATAGTCTTGCTCAGATTCTTGGTAACGTCCACCAGCTCAACGGCCAGCGTGTTGGCATCTGGCGCCAGTGATACAGAAAGTTGTTGTTTGCTCACCAGAAATATATAAAAATATGAGAATTATTCATGATTAATTTGTTTTATTAATTAAAAACATACTTTGTAAGGTTATTACAAAGGGGTTACTATTAACCCCTTAGCCAAGAAAACAAATGTTAAAATCAAAATTTACTACAGCATAGAATAGTGATTTCATATATTTGTTTAAAATAAATATAAGAACAGAATGTAATGTTCTACTACAGTAGTTCTGTTAACTTATAATTTATTAGCAAAAGCGTTTTAAAACTTACCACTATTTTGAAGGGTATTCACATAGAACGAAAAGCAATATTCCTCTTGCAGAGGGCTGATGTCGCTGCTATCAAGGTTGGCAATGCACGCCTCGGTAGCGTACGTACACTCACTGGGGTCAGCAATAATATAGTGACCTGAAGGAAAACAAAGGCTTGTGTCAGTCACATAATCCTATTGATAATCCTAAAATAATTGTGCTTAATTACATCATATAATTATTGAAATAGGTTACTATCTAACGAAACAATAGGCTTTTGTCATTCTGCGGATAATTTAGAACAATAAAATCCAATATACTGGTTAGAGTGACAGAGCCAACATCCTGGTGCAGGAAAGAGTGGGATAATTTAAGCATTTGGACCCGGGCGGAGCTTGGATACATGACCACCTTGACCAGGTAAAATATATTTTTCCTTTTATTGAGGAAAGAAAGCTTAACTGTTAGCTACATCGAGATCCTCCCCCCACCAGGTCATTAGCTGACCTTTCCTAAGATGCAACCCACAATAGTCGCCTGACTCCTATATCTCCATATTAATGCTATATGAACGGAGACATCGTTTGTAAGGAAATTAGCCTGAATGTCTTCGTCCTGCCCGGAAATCGAACTGTTTACCAAAGGAGAATTAATTAAAGTGTTGCGAGAATTCACATGACAGCATTTCTCTACATAGTGAGCCCATAAAACATATTACTCCTGTTACCAAGGTGTCTCAACGTTTGGATCAACTGACCCTAATGGAAAGGCAGAATAACCCAAAAGGCCGCATACCGGTCATTAAACACAAGGAAAATAATCATGGCAATGAGTGTTGTGGGTTGTTAACTAACAGTCAACAACCTTGTTTTTACCAGTTTATTATTATTATTATTATTATTATATTATTATTATTATTATTATTATTATTATTATTATTATTATTTTCTACCCCAGACGTGGCCACACATTTGCCAGTAGACGGCTGCTGGCTTCCCACCCACCAACGTCCTCTAATAATTCTCTGGTTATATATACAGTGTATCTACATTTGTATCTATAAAGAATACAAATACCATAATCTATCAAATTATGTGCACTATTCAATATGATTTTCTTATTTTCATCCACTCAATACTGGCGATAAAGGTGGCAATAACATATACACTGTATAACGATGCTAATTATAATAGATATAATGACTATCTATTACAGACTAACAAAAATAAGTATCTCAGATTAATTTGTCAACTCAAAAATTGCACAAAAAAAATCATATTGAAATTCTTGCATCAGTTTTACACAATTTGATTATTTTGCTTCCCCAGTACTATATAGTATGCTGGCTTAGCACCTTCTTCTGATAATTACTTATTCTTCACCTTAAGTATAATGACTAAACAATTAGCAAAAGCCAACAGTGAGGAAAGTAAGCAAGCACAATAACAAACCTTTGCCAGAGAGAGTAGTGTGATCGACCAGCAGACCATAGAGGCCATCCTCTGCTGTGTACCACACCCAGTTGTTGCTGGTGTAGTGGTGGGCCTGCATGCCTTCGTCTGCCCAGCCACACAAGCCATTCTCGAAGGAGCAGGAACCCGGTTCAGCACAGGCTCCCCGCACGATGGACAGGTCATCCCAGCCCATGGCACCCTCGTTGCCTGTCTTGCGTAAACCTTCTAAGATTATCTGTTGGTAGATAATAAGAATTTGATAAGTACATTTGGTAAATTACAATTTCTGAAACAAGTAGTAGATAACATTGAAACCAACACAAAGAAAATGGCAGCTATCAAAGACATTAACAAAATAAGGTGTGGTGAATCCTCTACACTATTCTCTCCCTTAATAATAATATTATTAATATCATCCTTCCCTTTAAAATAATAATACCCGGAGGGTAGAACTAAGGCATCAAAATACAGCACGAAGCAATGGATATAAAATGGATAGATTTAGGAAAGAACTGGAGAAATACTGGTTTGGAAACAGTGTTATTGATTTCAGGAGGCCTGGTCGACGACCGGGCCGCGGGGACGCTAAGCCCCGGAAGCACCTCAAGGTTGTGGAACAGATAACCGGGTAACATAATATATGTGGGATCACTTGATTGTTTCAAGCGCAGGTAAGACAAATATATGAATGAGTTTGCGTGGTATAAATAGGAGTTGCTATTGTCCATAAATATGGACAAATAGGCCTTCTGCAGTTTCCTTAATGCTTATGTAAAATACCATTCCACTAAAAAAATACCAAATTACAGGCAATAATCAAATTCAGAAATTAAAAAAATATAGAAATTTCATCATTTTGTAAAATCATTGAGAGGCTCACCTCTACAATAATTTGCGTGCAGGTATTTCATAGACTCAGGTAGTAACCAAATTATTAATTTTTATCCTTGAGTTGATGTCAACTTCACAAAATTAAAATTTCCTCCATCACCAGCCTCTGTTGCATTCAAGAGGTTAAATTATTTAGCTAAATTGAAAGTTCTGACGTATGGACGGTAAAATACACTTAAGTGTAAGGTGGCTGTTGATAGTTACATGAGAGTGTGGGATATGAAGAGTTCCAACTAGTCTATTTTTGACTATCTAGACTAGTCTAGTTTTTTTACTATCTAGTCTATTCTTGACTATCCAAATAGTTTATTTTTGCTGAATCTGTCAGCTATTTTGGTGCTGCTAGTCAGGATATGGCCAGAGCACTACATATTACAGCTTATTCTTGAGGGTATACAATCTTTTATACCTTTCACAAGATCAGGACGGAACTGCCACCTCACACCACGCCTTCGGCCCCACATGGACTCAGCAACGCCTCGCCTCATCCTGCATGCTGTATATAATGTCAAAATCTGCCTCATGTCTTTACTTTCCCTCTGCTTGTTATGGTGTTCCAGACTGCCTCAATGTAATGCGTCCTTCAGCGACACGCGTCAGGCTCAAAACAATTGCAAAATGAATTTTGGAGAGCGAGGTACTTTTTCAACTTCCTTCCGAAGTGAAGGAGAACCAAAAATATGTAGAAAATTCTTGCTAGAATCACTGATTTGACCCTTTCAAGCCATCCCACTCTCTAATAGTGTTTTTTAACCAGTGTGGCGCTGGAGTTCCAGGGAATATATAAAAAACCATGAATAATAAGAAATAAGAACAATAATTATAAAAAACAATCATTTGAAATCCATGATCAACATTATTAAAAAATAAGACTATGATTAGAATTTTAGCTACAGTATTAAATTTTTAAAATAATCTTATTACCCGTTTTTATATACTGTATATATAAAGTCTTCATAACAAAATTATGGCCTGTCTTAGCAATTTCAGCACCTTGTTCAGTGTGCCGCGAGTTGAAAAGGTTGGAAAACTGTGCTGTAATATAAGATGACACAACAAACACCAATAACTTACACTGAAGTTTTGCTGGTGTTTGACAGTAACCTGGCCGAACTGCCACCCACTGCGGAAGTTGTAAGTGTGTTCCCATATGCGTTCTGACATCACGTCGGTCAGGAGACGTACTGCGAGCTCTCCTACAGCTGCTGATGCACTGAAAAAATAATTTCATGAATGCTGAATCTTGCGGCAGTATTAATTTATATCACAAAAGGATATATATATATATATATATATATATATATATATATATATATATATATATATATATATATATATATATATTATTAATATTCTAACATTAACAGTGATACAAAAGCTCACTTGTAGGAGATGAGGTAGAACCAGAAGTGGAAGCAGTCGCCCTCGGGCGTGGTGGTGGTGATCTGAGGACTCTTATAGTAAGCCTTCTGGCGGTCCTGGCCAGGCTGCAGAGGCAGGTACACGAAGTGGCCTTCCCGCGTCTCCAGAGAATGGTCCACCCTAAATGCCGCATGGTCAGCGTTGCAGGCCAGTTATACCATTAAGATTGAAGCCAATAATATCCCTCAAAAACTGTTTCAATTTTGTTGTCTGAATTTTGGTCTCGACTAAAGTCAAGATAATAATAGTATTTGAGTTAGAGTTGAAAAGTCTGAATGTAATCAATATATAGTACATTGATATGTTTTGTTTAAATATTTTTATAAAGATTTTTGTCTTGGATATTGTAGTTATATTTGAAAACTGTCAATACCATTTATTATAAATAATTAATTATACTTTGAGGACTACGAGTCTTTTTACTGCGACCCATAAAATACAATTTTATTATGAATCTGATTTTTTTTAGATCTTTTTCAAATAGTTAAACAAACTACTTAAGAGGTCCTATCCATAAATTAATACCCCTAAAGAACAATTTAAGAGTTGGAAAGTCGTGAATGTGACAGAGGAACTTTTTCACACAAATGAAGTAATGTTATTGAGAGTGACTGAAGAGTTACAAGCTGGCATATATATTACTACACTAATGTAACATGTACTGTAGGAGTACTCACGGTGGAGCGTTTGCATCGCCCTCCTGACCATCACTCTCTATCCACATGAGAATGTCGGTGCCGTCCTCATAGTTCGTCCACTCACACGTCTCATAACCATCGTCAAATGAACAGCTAAAAAATGCTGGACAGTTGCCCTCGTTCGTCTCCACATTATCAAGACGCACAGTGTTCCCAGACTGCTCACTTACGAAGTGTAACTGCGGGGTGGGGAAAATTAAGGAAGGTAAATGTGTATTTCTGAAGGTTTTTAAAAACGTTGATTCACCTTAAGTGTAAGTGTTGTAATACAAGTAACATGCAGACATCTATAAAGTTGACCAGACCACACACTAGAAGGTGAAGGGATGACGACGTTTCGGTCCGTCCTGGACCATTCTCAAGTCGATCGACTTGACAATAAACTGTTGTTGAGGCCTTTAGATATGCCTATATACGGTCCAGCGTATGGTGAGGTTGAGTGTTCATCAACAACAATGAATTTAACGTGAGGAGAAAAAGTTGTAACGTTACCTGAAGCGGAACGTCGACATCGAGCTGCAGGTGCTGGGTCCGCCACACTGCGATGTCCGTCTGGTTCTCCCGCTCCCACAGCACGGCGCTCTCTTCCTCCGTCACCAGCAGCACCTTCAGGCTAGTCATCTTCTCCACCACATAACTGTGTATACATAATCAGTGTCACAATACATGAAATAATACATTTTGCTATTGTGTATTTTAGGGGTGCTATATACTTTAAAAAATAGAAATAAATGTAAGTAGTTCACCACAAATGACTACAAATTACCTTAAAGAATATTGGGGATTATAACCCAGTGTGTGTGTGTGTGTGTGTGTGTGTG
>WNGS01072847.1:5286387-5296931 GCA_020271785.1 Procambarus virginalis | reverse complement strand
AACTCGTGTACATTATATATAACGGCGGAGACAGTATATTTAAACTTGTTTGTGTTTATTTTGGTTCAGTTCATAAATAAAACAAAAGACGGAACTGCCCATCTATCTCGTATACAAACACTATATAGTATATAACACTATAGTATACAAATACTATACAAACACTATACAGGTGCTAAGTATAGATCACCACTATACTCCTGTCACCATTTACTATGAAAGTAGCACAAATTTATGTGTACTATTAATTCACGAGTCTTGTATGAGGATGTTGTTGTTAAAGATTCGCTACTTGGAACAAAAAGTTCCAAGTAGCACGGGCTATGGTGAGCCCGTATTGTATGAGGAGCATAGAGATCCCTTAGTGTCGAGCCACTCACCTGAAGGAGAGGCAGAAAGATGACACTTTAGGTGAATACCACCAAGTCTGCAACGTGGCCACCCCCTTGTGAGTGTATGATGTGATCATGAACTTATCTGCAGGTATAGAAAAACAAATGATAATGCAAACACCAACTTAAACATGTGGGGTACTGATCTTACCATTCTCCTCGTTCCTCTCATTTACACATATATATATATATATATATATATATATATATATATATATATAATATATATATATATATATATATATATATATATATATATATATATAAAAGCAAGTACTGGAAATCCCATGCAGCTCAGCAGCTTTAAAAACTGATATACTGTGAACGTTTAAGCATCTATGTAAATCTCTTGTACAGGTACTTCGAATAAAAAGTAATATAATGAAGTACCAGTAATAATAACTAGCATAAGCACCGCAATGACTATTTTACATACAATTTGGTATACATTAACTAAATATAAACATTTAACTTAATATATCATGGTAGTAATGATAATAAATAAGTCTTGCCTTCAGGGTGTGAGGTGCTGAAGCTGACCTGCCAGTCCGTGTCGTCATCATGACTCTGGAACAGCCTACATGGGGTGTCGAAGGTGCAGCGAAGGTCTTCCTGGAGGCAGCAAATATTGTACCTTTCAGCAAATATTGTACCTTTCAAAGTTTGCCGACACAAACTCCTGCACTTGACTTAATGTGTATATATATATATATATATATATATATATATATATATATATATATATATATATATAATATATATATATATATATATATATATATATGTCGTACCTAGTAGCCAGAACGCACTTCTCAGCCTACTATGCAAGGCCCGATTTGCCTAATAGGCCAAGTTTTCATGAATTAATATATTTTCTCTAATTTTTTTCTTATGAAATGATAAAGCTACCCATTTCATTATGTATGAGGTCAATTTTATTTATTGGAGTTAAAATTAACGTAGATATATGACCGAACCTAACCAACCCTACCTAACCTAACCTAACCTATATTTGTAGGTTAGGTTAGGTTAGGTATCCGAAAAAGTTAGGTTAGGTTAGGTTAGGTAGGTTAGGTAGTCGAAAAACAATTAATTCATAAAAACTTGGCTTATTAAGCAAATCCGGCCTTGCATAGTAGGCTGAGAAGTGCGTTCTGGCTACTAGGTACGACATATATATATATATATATATATATATATATATATATATATATATATATATATATATATATATATATATATATATATATATATATATATATATATAGTATATGGTATGGCAGGAGAACGTGTAGCAGATAAAACTGTTAAGAAAACAATTGCTTAATCAAAAACAGTGATCAGATTGCACTCGTAGTCATTTGTATATGTTAACTGTCAGTTGAACAATGACTAATGAACAAATAAAAGTTCCCCATAAAATATGTTACCAATCTTATATGCTAAATGATTTCAAAGTAAAATGTTAATTTCTTTCTAGAAGGATAAAAATACGAAATAAAAATGCTTAGTAGCTTATATATATATTAAATCTTACCATAACTGATAACATGAATAACAGTTTAACTGGAGTGACTCAAATTCTATTGTTAATTACATAAAGTTTAACACAGGTCTTTTCATATAATTTATTGTTAATTATCCAAGTTAATTTCCCATGTTAAGATGCACTTAACACTTTTGGAAGTGACATGAATAATACCAAATTACCGTAAATGGGGGAGTCTTGGGGTCGCACCAGCTGAGCTCGATGTCGTCCACGCACAAGTCGTTGTAAACACCGTCCTTCTTGCTCCAGTTGCTGATGAGTTTCATCTGCAACCGTTGACCTGGATTGTTATTACTTTAGGCGAAGAATGCAACGCAATAATTACAAGAAATATGGAAATATTGCATTGTTCACCTTCCATAACATTCATATTATGCTTAACACGCACGCAAATGTATGACGCATATGCTTGTTAGTGGATTTGCAAGAATGAAAGACCACCAATGTTATGTACTTTCACAAAGCTAATGTACCTTCTTGTAAATAATTTCATAAATAAATAAAAATAAATATGAGAAGCAGGCTCACAGCGTGTGCTCACTCTTTTTCTCATATACAGTGTCTATGGACAAGTGAAAATACAAATGCAGTACATATTCCCTCAAGGGGAGGATGAGGCGCAGGGCGAGGGGGAGATATGATCGAGGTCTTAACGAGGATAAGGCGTCTGAGCGCGAAAGAGAAAAACTATCGACCAGTCAGAAATCGTAACCAATGGATATGAGGTTTCAAGAAGATTTAAGAAGACTGTGGAAAAGTAATAGTTTGGTAACATGGTGGTAAATGGAATGGGTTGCTGGCCAGCATCAAACAGGCAAATGATACGGCTAGTTATAAAAATAGGCTCGATAGTTACACGAGGGAGAGGGGGGGGGGGCTGGAGGCAGATGGGCACCGCCCAGAATTAACCAGGTACGCTATGGCGACTCCTGTTGCTTATGTTATCTCCTTGGAACATCCTGATCCAAACCTGCCCCCGAGATATATCCAGTAACACGAGCACCTACATCATGCAATATTGTCCTGTTATCATATTACAACAAATTAATATAAATATGACACACTTACGTAGATTTTTTCATCATAGCTTCCAATCGGATACTCAAATCTCTTCCAATTTAAATTCAGATTAGCCGGTGCATACACTTGAAAAATATAGCTATCCGATTCTGAATTTAAAATGAGCCTGAGATCAGGGTTGGTGCCGATACGCTGGTACCAGAAGACAACAGTACACGGTACGATGACTGGCCCGACCACTGTGGACTGTTGAATGGCTGTTGCTGGGCTATCATCTGTCAGGGAGAAACCCTCGGCTATTAATACTGTGCTAAATACACAATAACTGTAACAACACTGATGCTGATAACACCAGAAATTATAGTAACTAAGAAATGGTTTGATCGCATAAGGCACATGATGCTATGGCGGTGTGTCCACTCACAAGATGAGTGGCGCTGCCCAATAAACTCGCCCCTCGGGGCAAAATTAAAAAATTTAACTTTAAAGGCGGTCAAGATACTAGTTGGGAACGCGCTAGTGTTGCCACATTTGTTAGTATGACAAAGAAACACATGTGCAGAGTTGGTTTACAAATATACTAATATATAAGGCATATGAATTAATGTGCGACTATTAATGATATTGATAACTGCATAAAACACTTCTGAAGGAGACAGATAACATATGTGGGTTCCAGTAGCACAGGGTTCGTTCTCGACTCACAGTCGGGAATTCTTGGTTCGAATCTCGGGCTGGACAGAAATGATTGAGGCGTGTTTACTCTCACCGAATGCGTCTGTTCACCTAACAGTAAATGGGTATCCAGGAATTATATCAGCTTGAAGGGTAGCTAGCCTAGCGGACCTCAATATAAGACTAACAAGTATATATACACACACTGGCTGCCTGTCCCCCGACACAATGAATTATTATTATTATTATTATATATTTACAGCTATATCTTACCTGAAGACGAACCGGGTGCCCACATAAAATGTCCGGTGCCATTTAAATATGTATGATCGTAGTTTAGGGCAGTTCCATGAGGATAAGGAGCATCTTTTGCCATTACCCATTGAAATAAGTAAGTGGTGTCATTGTATCCTGCGTCAAACCAACCAGACAGGCCATTCTCGAAGTCCGTAGCAGGGCATGTGGATTCGTCGTCACCTTGTGGGCAATCTACAGTGAATCACATACCTGGAATATAAAATAAAAAATGGTTCTATTCCAACAACAATATATATATATATATATATATATATATATATATATATATATATATATATATATATATATATATATATATATATATATAACTTTTTAGACACTCCACCCACCAGGGGACTCGAACACTGGCCAACGAGTGTTCTTAATGGCTTTGAAGTATAGTGTAGTGGATACAGCGTGCAACTGCCACCTCGTTGGCCAGTGTTCGAGTCCCCTGGTGGGTGGAGTGTCTAAAAAAGTTATAAAACTTCAGCTAGTGGTTATAGGCTAGTCTGTGCATTAAATATATATATATATATATATATATATATATATATATATATATATATACATATATATATTATATATATATATATATATATATATATATATATATGCGAACAAGCCTGAATGGTCCCCAGGACTATATGCGAATGAAAATATATATATATATATATATATATATATATATATATATATATTATATATATATATATATATATATATTATATATATATTAATCGAAACAACTAGAGACCCTAGAGCTGCCAGTTTTCTTTTTCAGCGCCTCAGTGTGGCAATCCAGAGAGGAAATGCTCACTGCATCCATGGTTCCTGCCCGCCATCTGAGGAGCTGGAGGAGCTTTTCAACTTGTGACAAGCAGCCTTGTACCCTGCATGTAATCAATATTGTAACTTTTTTGTGTAATGACATTTTCAAATAAAGTTAGATAAGTATACACACATACCAAAGAATAGGGGTGGTAGGAGAAGAAAATATCAAAGGTTCATGTTCAGTGAGGATCCACAAGGTCTTCTCTGAGTACTCTTTATTTTTCTCCGAGGCTATGGGTCCCTACACTTGCACCAGAGGTGGTACCCCTTATAGGTATATATATATATATATATATATATATATATATATATATAATTCCAATTAATATTGGAAACGATAAAAAAAACAAGATATAAAATACGTATGATAAAAATCATGATCATGGTTTTTGCAATATCAAAACAAGCATATTTTTGTAATTTATGATTAACTCTATGTTTATGGTTAAATGATAACACAATTCCTCTTACTTTGTCTCTGGAATGCAGACATCAGCAAAAAAGCAGGAGTACTGGTCATCGCTGCAGCGAGTTAGAGGCGGCGATGGGTGAGGCTGACAGTGGGCGCTGACGGTCAAGTTATTCACTACCACATTACCACCACCCTCCACCTCACCCTTCAGTAGCACCTGTATGTTAATATCATATTTCAGGATAAACAAAAAGCAAAAAGTACTTCTAAAAGCCTCAAATGAAGCTTCGTATCTAGTAAAGTCTTCTTATTAACTTTAAGTGTACCGAAGGTGAGAATGCGTCACTAGTCCTCCAGACTGACCTTCCTGCCAGCTGTGGTATAAAAACAACAGAAGAAAGTTCACTATGAGTACAGCCTCTTACAGACAACAACATACAGGGTGTCCACATTTTATTCGCCATTATAAACCTTTTTAAATTCAATATTTTAGGCTTAATATTCTTTGGAATAATTAATAACACAACTCATGACATTGGTTTAGTTATTTCGCAGATCATCTACAAATAGGCACAATTACATCAGCATAGGAGACAACAATGTGAGTGTTGTGGCTGTGGGAAGCCAAATGTTTAGTTACAGTTCAGAGACGTTTTCGGGGGAACTATCAGAAAACTGTACCTCCAAAGCAATCACTTGGGCGATGGTAAAGCAACTTCAAGCAACTGGCAGCGAGCTGCTACATCAGAAATGTTCTTCTAGGCTTAGTGTGTCTGACGTCTGGGCAGAAGAATTTCAGGATGCGTGTATACGAGGTCCTGAGTGATCTATCTACCAAGCGAGTCGGAAATTGCATAAATTGGTTCACAAGAGGTTGAAACTTCACGCAAGACATGCTTCTTAATGTTTAGAACGAAATCATCTATCGTCTTGACCTTCTGTGCAACTATTGAATCTTAAATTGGAAGTTTGCTGAATTCTACTTTACTGATGAATGAACTGATCTGTGATAAGTTTAAGCTTATAATTTGGTGAATGATTTGTGGACATAATATATACCCAAATAACATCAGCATGTTGTATCTTATCTGTCAAGCGACTACTGAGCCAATGAATGGGTATACAGTATCAAAGAAAAGTAAATTCAGATAAAACAGAAATAAAAGCTCATTCCGGCCCCCTACAGTATCAAAGAAAAGTAAATTCAGATAAAACAGAAATAAAAGCTCATTCCGGCCCCCCTACACCTAAAAGGAGCACTTTGCATCTGAAGGGGCGCCGTGCAGCCACATAAAACATCGACAATCATCTTCACTAGGCTACTATCGGTAATACCAAAATCAATATTCGAGAGCTTGGAAGCCAAATCCAAACGCGTTAAATGCTTACAAAAAATGGCACTGTAGAAGAGAGGTGAATTTGTTTGTGAGTCCAGGAGGGTGTTGGTGTGTCAGTGCCCAAGATGGTCCTCTTCCTGAGGACCCGACCGCTGGAGGCTTCCACCTGATGAACCCGCAGCAGGGAGGTCGCTCCACGCACCCAGTGGTACATGTCCATCTGTTAAAATGTTTTCATGAGTAAATTATCCACCTCCCATCCTCCAAAAATATTAGTACCTATACCTAATATGGCTGAAATGTACAAAATGTGGATTATTATACCCAATAAAGGTCTGTTTCATACTAATGACATCCTAAAGGGCATAATAAAAAAAGAAATAGGCTTATCCTAACCTGTCCTAGGCCTAAATAGGCAATCCAGGATTTAACATAAGCAATCTTAGGTCTAATTTGGTGCTTATATATACTATACTTAAAAAAAAAATTATGTTGGGTTGTTGCCTTCTTTCTCAATCAGATCCTCTTGAAAACGAATATTGCAAAACGTAGCGTATTTTTTGCTGCTAGTCCATATTTTGTACATTCTAGTCCCAGTCGCTATAGGTACTATCATTCTGGATCATATCAGCACATCATGTTTAACTTGTGACGAGTCTGACTTCAGAACGCTTATGCTTCCAATACACCATGTTTGTTACGCTCGTTACTAAGGAACAGACAAGGAGAATAGAAATAGCCTAAGCTACCCTATCTTTCTGAGATATTGTCTCACTAAACGTACTTGAAATTGAACTAAGGAGCAACGGGTAGTATCAAGGCAAGCCTTCTCGCTCAGCATCTTCATTACTCCTATACATTAAATTACACATGAAAATCCCCATATACAATATTTTATCCACAATGGTTTTAATAGTTTTTCTCCTTTGCTCGATACGAAATCTATAGCGCAACGTAGATTTTCTGACCCACTTATATATTTTAGAAATATATCTGGACTTCAGAGATATAACATCTCTGAAGTCCAAAAGGGCACTAACTTCCCGAATAAAATAGTTTAAAAAATTGCGAGTTTATGGTTTATTTTACCTTAACATATGGCCTGCTCTTAATAAAAAAAACTATATAGTTTAGAACAAAATGCCTTTTTCATCACATATTCTTACCTTGCAGAGGCGGGAGGGAAGAAAAACGGGACTAGTAGCCTTGCCGGTTACACCGTCGCTATCACCATCACCTGTGCCAGCTGTCAGGGAGATGACGTGGGTGTGGGAGGTGGGAGGGGCAGGTGGGTCCTCTCCCACCTGTGATGCCCCAGACACTGACCATCCACACACATTCCCGCCCTCCGACTCGCAAGTCCATCCCTCTGTTCAATACATCAGAAAATAATCTAGCATCCTATTATATAAACTAAATTAAAATTAGTACTTATATATACTATAAGTATACAAAAAAACCACATGTGAAAAATAGAGAATGCTTAACGCGTTTTCGGCTAATTCGCCTTCATCAGAGCAAAATAGAATGAAGTATCCTTCATTCATCAGAGCAAAGTAGACTCTGCTCTGATGGAGGCAAATTAGCCGAAAACGCGTTAAGCATTCTCTATTTTTCACATGTGGTTTTTCTGCATACTAGGATCAGTGTTTTTGTGATCATTGTTGCATATTATAAGTATATATATAAGATAAATAAGTATATAAAAGATATTTAATAAACTAAATTAAAATTAGTATATATAATATATACGTTTAAACCTTTAAATTTTAAATTTAATTTAAATTTAGATATTACATTTTAATTTTAATTTATAAATTTAAATTGTAAATTTAAATCAATAAGTGTTAAATAAATTATTTAAATTTAAATTTAAGTAAATTTTAAATAATTTAATTAAATTTAAATTTAAATAAATAGATTTTAACTAAATAAATTAAATTTAAATTTAAATAAATACATTTTAAATAAATTAAATTTAAATAAATAATTGTTTTAACAAATTAATTAAATTTAAATAAATAAAAAAATATAATTATTGCTGTCACAACATTTTGCATATGTGATTAACTCTCCCCCAGCGTCTCGTGCCCCGAGCTGTGTAGAGTCAAAATGAACGAGAGACCTTGCTTTAGCGGTCAGCATTGTTATTGAAAATCAGGATCAAGCCAGCATTTGCCTTTTTACCGAACGCGAGGTTTCTGTTCGTGCTGAGTTGTCCTTAGGGCGCCTGCGTTATTATTCGACAGATGTACCACCCCAGTCGAACTCCCCACCATAATATTGTCGCTATTGGAGCGAATAAAACGACCAACACCACAGTATGTGCCACACCCATTAAATTATTCTGTAAGACGATCTTTTCCACAGCTCGCAAAACGGAGAAGAGAGTCCTGATAAACATTGATAGAAACGTGACCCCTCCTGACACCAACCAGAAGAGTGTTGACAGTTTACTACAGGATCAAGATGACCACTAATTTGCTCATGAGGAACTCTCCTAGCACCTAGCAAAAGAGACGAATGTCGCTAATGACATATCCACATTGGGACTGTCAGCCGGAACGATCACAGTATATAGGCAAGACAAATATTTCAAGGCGCTTGACAATGCACAAACAACAAGACTCCATCAAAGAACATATGATTACTACATAGATCATCACCAGTTCATCACTAGATATATCTTAACCAACAACACCAAAATAATCGACAGATGCAACAAAAGATGATCAGATGCCGGCGATATGCAACACATCAAACAATTTCAACCAAATATTTCATAGCCAGCTCCCGCTCAGGTGCATTCTCAACCCGTCCTCTTAAAAAGAACGTCACTTTTGGCTCGTATGCGCGATATGGCCAAATTTGGACGTAATTTGAAATAAAATCGACTCACAAAAGTGACGTTCTGTTCCGTTTTCTATTTGAGTCGTCTGGCGTACGTGCAGAGGTTATGAGAGAACACTTTAAATTAACGTTTTTCATAACGTTTTAAAACTTTATGAGAATTTCCTGCCCACCTAACCTATCAGAGGACCCTTAACTTACTGTTGTTGAAAAAAAAAATCCTAAATTTATTTTCATATTTTTTTCATTTTCAAATTACGTCCAAATTCGGCCATACGGGCAACGGCCAAATGCGACGTTCTTTTTAAGAGGACAGGTTGCATTCTACCATCTGTATGATCAAGGCAGAATATCCACCACATACTGCCACTGGCAGCATACGTATTAAGCGCACTGCAGAAAACCTATTGGCTCATGCCACACCTTACTTCACCTCATACTTCTTGGTTATATATTCGGTTGTTCCAGCTAAACTGAACGACCAAAAATAAAATTCACTAAAAAAATATATATATACCACTTACCAGTTATTCATGCCCGTGCCACCTCTTGGGTGGCTTAATCTTCATCAATCAATCTAAATTGAATGCACTTTATCTCTGCCTTTGAACCCAACCACTTGGGCTGGACGGTAGAGCGACAGTCTCGCTTCATGCAGGTCAGCGTTCAATCTCCGACCGTCGAAGTGATTGGGCACCATTCCTCCCCTCCCCCCGTTCCATCCTAAATCGTAATCCTGACCCTTTCCCAGTGCTATATAGTCGTTATGGTTTGGCGCTTTATCCTGATAGTTCCCTTAACGTCTGCCTTTGAAAATGTTGACAGGTTCAACGAAACGCACCTCTTACCTTTGGGTCATATAAAACTGTAAAATGAACTTTGGAGAGTTAATTTTTCAACCTCATTCTCACGTAGAGAAGAACATAGCAAATATAAAGAGGATTCGTGCTAGAACCATTTGATCAATTTTTTTTTACACTGGCGCGCACACAGGCACACACGCACGCACGCACGCACGAAGGCACACACACACACACACACACACACACACACACACACACACACACACAGGTATAAGGGCCAGGTAGCTGGTGGATTGCGCGCAGGACTTGTAATTCTGTGGCGCGGGTTCGATTCCGGGTGAAAGAAACTTTGCCCATTTGTTTCTGCCGGGTGCG
>WNGS01072847.1:5244012-5285387 GCA_020271785.1 Procambarus virginalis | reverse complement strand
CTGAGGGCACGTGTCTCGACCCCAAGTGCCGCTGTGACACTAGACAGCATCAACCTCGCCAGCCCCACGCCCCACTGACCACACGTGTATTCACTCTACGATGGAGGACGACACTGCTTAGTGTCACAGTCGGATAGATTGCCACTGCTTTCCATTTACATATGTAGTTGTCTACATGCTCCATATGTCGTGCCCCTTCCCCTTCCTATGAACCTAATAATCCTACCACTAGGGGACCCCCGCTCGAGGCAGAGAGGGGGGCCCTATTGGAAGGATATATTACTACTAGGAGATATGCTGGGACAGGTTCACGTGGTTTGGTTTCACCAATGTGTTACTCCTGTGAATAACATTCAATACAATGATCAATTAGACCATAACTTATATATGAGATAAATGAATACTTCGTATACCCAGCAACGTGGCTGTCGTGAGGTAATAGTGATTTTGTCTATGATTAAAATGGTTTACCATTACACAAATCAATATCAATGATATTTTTAAATGGCAATATATTAAAATTGTCACAACTTGCGTAATCTTAATAAACGTGAAAACCAAAATCTGAAAGAAAAACACCGTATACGTATAAGCCTTTAAGGAGGCTTCGTTCCACCATGAAAGAGTTTTTCAAGTTAATTAAGTTTACAGCAAAACTACATGCAGATTTATCCCGCCGCCACAGGGGAAGGGGTATGAGGAAGAGGAGGGAAATGAGAAGGGAGGAGGAGGAGGAAGAAGAGAGGCGGTGGAGAAGGCGAAGAGAGGAAATTTGGTGAAGGCGGAAAGGTAGTGAGGGATAATGTGCCCCTCCCTCCAAAAAAATTTAAACTCCATGTTAGTAGATGGTTGGTCGTGTTTAGGGCTTAAAACCCGACGATTTTCTTCTGCTAAGACGAATTTTCTACTGTTCGAAGATAGGTACACGTCTTATGTGTCACCCTGAGTCACAGGTCTAGCGGTCCCACGCACCGGCATCTGTGACCCCCCCCCCCTCATGCTTCGTCAGATGACATACCAAACAGAAGGAGAATATATGCCGAGATGTGTCCTCAACTTCTTTAGTGAATGGATGCCGAAAGTTTAAGAATAATGTTGGTTGTTCAGAAGGTGTGTATTACAGAAGGTGTATATTACAGATTATTTTAAATCCTCCCGCGGTAGCTGGACCGACACTAGACTGATGAACCCTCTGGCTGGTCTATGGAGCCAAGCAGTACATTCTCGAGGGAGAAACCTGAATGGTTTGAGGGCAAAATGTTGCTAGTGCACAAATTGTTGCCAATGCAAAAATGTTACCAGTGCAAAAATGTTGCCAGTGCAAAAATGTTACCAGTGCAAAAATGTTACCAGTGCAAAAATGTTACCAGTGCAAAAATGTTACCAATAAAAAAATAAGTTGGCAATGCAACAATATGAAATGCGAGCCACTTTCTCATAGCGTTGTTTCCCTTCACCGATGGGGTCGACATAAGTATTTTCCCATCACAAAAAGCAGGACGAGCGGGAGGCGTACGCTCGACGTGAATACACAATACAAAATAAAACAGGGCGAACATCGAGCCCATCCTTGCGTCAACACGGAGACCCAGCCGACCACACTCACAGTTTCTCTCAGTATCCCGGATAACCAAACGCTTCTTAAGAAAATGGGAATCATAAATATAATTAATAATAAATGTAATACATTGTGTCGGGGGACAGGCAGCCAGTTTATATATACAGTATATGTTAGGCTTATATCGAGGTCCCCCACGGATGAATACTGGCCCCCCCCCCGCCATGACGCAACCCTACAAAAAGCCTACCTGGGCAACCCGTCCTCTTAAAAATAACGTCACTTTTGGCTCGTATGCGCGATATGGCACAATTTGGACGTAATTTGAAATGAAATCGACTCACAAAAGTGACGTTCTGTTCCGTTTTCTATTTGAGTCGTCCGGCGTACGCGCAGAGGTTATGAGAGGACACTTTAAATTAACGTTTTTTATAACGTTTGAAACTTTATGAGAATTTCCTGCCCACCTAACCTATCAGAGGACTCTTAACTTACTGTTGCTGAAAAAAAAAATCCCAAATTTATTTTCATATTTTTTCATTTTCAAATTACGTACAAATTCGGCCATACGGGCAAACGGCCAAAAGCGACGTTCTTTTTAAGAGGACAGGTTGACCTGGGTGTAACAAACTAGGTTTGTTGTAGAATTATTCAGAATTTTATCTACATTGGAGAATGGGTTTGAAGATGGAATATGCAACTACGAACAGTCAGTTGAAGATGATCTTGACTGGAAGCACGTGTCTGCATCATCCTCTGGAGATGAGGATAAGAGTCCATTAGAAGATCATTCCAGACAGACTTCATTGGGTCATTATTTCAAGTTGTATGGTGAGGGATCTGCCTTAATGTACTCAAATAAAATTCATCCTAAGTTTAAATGTGTCCAATTTTGGCTTTTTTATGATGGAAATATTGACATGGAGCAAGCAGTCCTTCATGTCTACAAACACATAGAGGACACATCAGAAAATGAAAAACTGCTTACAGTTTCTGGCGCTTTCAGTCGTGAGTGGAATTTATACAGACTGCACATTGACAGTACATCTTACTATTCCATCGGTTTTGAAGGCCACTCACAACTATATTCAGTTATTGGTCTTGATGATGTTCAGACAACATTGACTTGTGAGGCCCTACGAGAGTGTAATTTTGAGACAGACCTTTGCATATGGAGAAATGCAGATCCTGGGGTTTCCTCAGATTGGTCTTTGATGACTGGTGACCAACTCTCCAATCCATATGGGCCAAAAGTTGATGTTACTTTGCGTTCTCCATATGGTGGATTTATTTATCTTGATACAGCTAATGAAAATTTAGAGATAAGTGCACTTCTGGTAACAGATTTACTAGAACGAGGTGTGTGGTGTGTAAGCTTTTGGTTTCATCTGCAAGGATTGGGCAATCATAGCATTAGCCTTATCAAAGAAAATGTGAATTATGAAGATTCATTAGTAGTTTGGGAAGAAAATTCTATTATTCATGCTGACTGGAAGTTTGCACAAGTGACAGTAAATGTGACACAATATGATACTACATTAAGCTTTTTAGGAGTTTCTGACCATGGGAAAAAAGGAATTATTGCCTTAGATCAAGTTAAAATAAATTCTAACAGTTGTACCAATGGTACTATTCCAGACTGTGCCATTTTTTGTGATGCCAACAAATGTATAAAACCAGATCAGATGTGTAATTTTGTTCAAGACTGCAGCCAGGGACAAGATGAAAACTTCTGTGGCTACAACTGCACATTTGAATTAGCTGATGGAGACCACTGTACTTGGTCTAATGTAGCAACAGATGGGGACTTGTCCTGGACACTTCATCAGGGTCAAGAAACTAATAATTCATATGGTCCATCTTCAGACCACACACTAGAGACAAGTATGGGTCACTATGTAGCAGTTTCTCCAAGAACTTCTGATAACAGAGACTTCAGCAGCCCCATCTTTATGAGCCCAAATCTTTATAATTCAGCTGCCGAGTGTCGCATGGTTTTCTGGTATGTGGCATATGAGGTAGCCAGTGACAAATCTTCTAATGATGTAGGAATCTTAGAAATATCCTACAATGTAAGTGATATTACCACACTTTTATTAGAGATAAATGCTAATCAGAGAGAAGAGTGGATGTATGGCATAACATACTTGGGTAGAATACGTTCTGAATTTACAGTGTTTTTTGAAGGCAAAAAAAATTTAGATGTTGAAGGTTACATGGCAGTTGACGACATCAGTTTTGAAGAATGTTTCCTACCTTCACCACAAAATGAAATATGTGAAGATTTTGTTTGCACCAATCAAGTTTGTATCTCAATGTTTAATGAGTGTGACTATGTAGACGATTGTGGGGACTACTCAGATGAAGTTGATGCTTTAGCTGGATGTAACAAGTATGTGGGGCGTTGTAATTTTGAGGATGGTTCATCATGTGATTGGCAAAATAAAGAAGATAGCAATTGGCAGATTGGTTCACCAAGCACCCAGGATATTATTCCATCACGTGATCACACTCTGAATTCAGCATTAGGTTCCTTCATCTATATTGAGAGTAGCAAGAATCAGATTGAAGCTGCACAAAGCATAATAACTAGTCCTGTGATCAGTGTTCCTTCCATACTATGCCATTTAAGGTTCTACTATTACAGTTTTGGCCCTGCAGTAGACAAGTTAGTGGTGTCAATTCAGTATTCATCAAATGGAGTTCAAAAAGACTTGAAAGTAATATCTGGACCCATTGGACAATATTGGGTTCGTGCTGAGATCATGCCTCCAAGTGAGGATGCTTGGAGGCTGATGAAATTTATTATTACTGGCACTGTCTTAAATTACACAAGTGGATCAGATTCAGTTATTGCCATTGATGATATTTCATTCAGTAAGGACTGTGCACTTTCTAATGAAACATTGCCCACAGCAACAATCCCCATTACTACAACAACTGAAAATCATTGTCAGAGTGGATATCGTTGTGCAAATCGTAACTGTGTTCTTCATTCTGATGTTTGTGATTTTAAGGATGATTGCGGGGATAACAGTGATGAATCTCACTGTGCTGAGTGTAGTTTTGAAGTAGATCAGTGTGGCTGGTCAGATGTAAGTGTTGGGACAAATAAATGGCTTCGGGCAAATGGATCCCCATATGGTCGTGATGGTTATGTAATGAAAATACTTCACTTTGGTACAGGTACTCTTGAAATAGCAGACCTTGATACTTTTAATATGGGTGCTACAGATACCACATGTTCAATGAGTTTTTATTACTACAAACAAGGTGGTGAAGATTCAACCCTTCAGCTTGATCTTTTGATGGGTGCCATAGAACTTAATCTGTGGTTTATCTCTGAAGACAAGGGTGAAGAATGGCAGAATCAGACAGTGGGAATTTTAGCCCATGATCTTGGTTGGAAGTTACGATTTAGAGCAGATAAGCTTGAAGATGGTGGAAATATTGTGATTGATGATATTCACTTTAATAATTGTGTTCTTCCTACCCCCTCAACTTGTAAAGATAGCCAGTTCCCTTGCACTAATGGTGTTTGTGTTAATGAGAGTCAGATCTGTGACTTTAGTAATGATTGTGGAGACAATTCAGATGAGTTGCCTGAGACCTGCCAACTATATCCTGAAAGATGCGACTTTGAATTTGGGTTTTGTCATTGGTCGCAAGATTTGCTGGATGATCTTGACTGGATACGCAAAACTGGCGAGATGCTTGATGAGCATGTTGGACCAGATTATGACCATACTTATGGAAATGAGACAGGTTTTTATATGTATCTGCAAAGTGTCAAAGGATCACAAGGTAAAAATGCCAAAGTATCTAGTGCACCTTTCCTTCCTTCATCAGGTGGTTGCCACTTTAGGTTTTGGCATATGATGAGAGGTAACCAGAATGCTTCTCTGAGAATCTATGTCCAAGAAACATCAAAACCAAGTACAATTAGGAGTGATCTTGTACTGTTTCAGACTAATGGTTCTAGTGAATATCTCTGGATTCCTGAAGATTTACCTATTGTGTTTGCAAGGTATTTTAAAATTGTCATTGAAGGTTGGGCTGGAGCAGAAGTGGATGGAGATGTTTCAATTGATGACATATCCTTTTCACCTGAGTGCAGAACTACAATTTGTTCCGATAATGAATTCCTTTGTCCTGCTGATGGGTGCATTTCCAAAACAATGGTGTGTGATTTCCGATACGACTGTAATGACCATAGTGATGAAGTACAATGTCCTGAATTCTGTTCTTTTGAAAAAGATGCATGTGGTTGGGAAGAGGCTGTTAATGATGAATTAAACTGGATTTTAGCTCAGGCTAATGACACTAACTCTGGCACAAATCAAACGGGACCATTTACTGACCAAACAGGTGACAGAGAGGGCCATTTCTTGCTACTAAATGAAAAACAAAGGTTACCAGAGCACCAGGTTGGGCAGTCCTTTGCACACTGGTATCAGAACTCCAGACCAGATTGCATTTATTCATTTGGTTCTATCGAGAGCAAGATATAGGGCTGACGTTTTCCTGCATCTCAACTCCTCAGTTGATACGTACACCATCTTGACTTATTTTAGCAGTAGTGTTGAAACTGCAAATACTTGGACATTGAAAAATGTTAACATTGGCCGACATAGGAATGCTTTCCAGTTGTCTCTATACATGCAGCCAAGCAATGGTTATTCTGGACTCTTTGCCATAGATCAGACTGTCTTTAAGAATTGTGACTACCCATTTCCAACAGAAGGAGATTGTCAACCAGCATTCTATCACTGCCCTGTAACAATGGTAAGATAATAAATATTTTTTCTCATTTTTGTACCTCATGCTTTAGTTTTTTCTGTTTTTATAAGAAAGATTGGATTAATAGGATTAGCTTTAATGTTCATGGTTTTTATAGTGTTCATATAAGTATTGTTATTCCACATCAACTCATTTTGAAACTTCCCGAGCTGAGTACTGGTCCAGTCATAATTTAGGGACATGCACCTAGCCTCTGAAACTCACCCTTACCTTCTGAGAGCCAGTACTAGAATCTGGCTGGGGTTCTATGAAGCAAGGGGGAGTTTGGGGATCAGAGATCAGCCCAGAACAGAAAAAATCCCTGCAAAAAACATAGCCCTTCAACACAAGCAACTACTTGAAGAAAATTAGGTACAACCATCTACCACTCTTTTTGCAAAAGTAAACTTTCTAAAAAAAATTTGGGCAGCTTTGTTTTCTTAGTTTGAATCTATTTCCTCTTGTTCTTAAAGTTGTAGTTTTTAAAATTTCTTCTTTATCAATTTTATCAATTCCCATTACTATTTTGTATGTAGTGATCATATTACCTCTTTTGCTTTTACCTTCAGGCTTTGGTATATTTAACACTTCTAATTTCTCTTCGTAACTCTTGTGTTTTTTAGTTCTGGAAGACATTTAGTAGCCTGTCTTTGCATTGTTTCCAATTTATTGAAGTGCTTCTTGAGATATGGGCATCATGCAACTGCTGCATATTCTAATTTTGGGCTCAGAAAGGTCATGAACAATTTCTTTGATATTTTATCATCCATGTACATTATTTAAAACCAATTCTATAATTGGAAAGTGTAGCATATGCTCCACGCACAGTGTTCTTCACGTGGTATTTTGGTGACAGTTTTCTAGCCAGAACCACTCCTAGATCTGTTTCTTTATCAGAATTCTTTAAAGCTTTTTCACATAATTTGTAAATTGTGTGTGCCCAGTTATCTTCTATTCCGCATTTCATAACATGGCATCTATTCATATTAAATTCCATTTGCCAAGTATTACTCCATACTCTTATTTTGTTTGTTTCTATAAGTTTCTTATCTGCACTAGTAACTTGGCATCATCAACAAACATATTCATATAATTTTGTATTTCTTCTGTTAGATCTTTTATATAGACAATGAACATTACTGGTGCTAGAACCGAACCCTGTGGTACTCCACTAGTAACATTTCTCCAGTCTGATACATTGCCACTGATTAATGCCCTCATATTTCTGTCAGAAAAATTTTCATCTATGTCAGAAGTCTCCCTGTCACCCCTTTAGCATTTTGCAGTTTCCTGAACCTTTCATGTGGGACTGTCGAAAGCCTCTTTTTAGGTCCAGGGAAATGCAGTCAACCCAACCATCTCTTTCCTGTAAAATCTCTGTGGCTATATCATAGAAATGAAGCATAATTGTTACACAGGATCTTCCTGTTAAAAATCCATAATGTTTGTCTGTTATATAAATTCTCTCCCGATGTTCTGCCATCTGATGGGCAAAGACTATTTTCTTTGGTTTTGTGAGCTACAGTCTGGTCTCAAACATCAAAGGTGTATCTTAGAGGCCTGGTGCATTTCTGTAAGATACGGCTGGATAAATGCTTAGCTCAGAGAGTTTACCGAGAGCTACACCAGAAAAGGGCATTTCATTACATTTAACGTTTGATAATGTAATTGGTGTATGTAATGTAATTTTTTGTAATTGTGATTACAATTGTAATTACACCAATGTCATTTTATTGGTGTATTCTGTAGACTTAGAGTAATGAGACATTTTCTCTCTGTCCTCCTCTTATATATCCCTATATATTTTCTCTTTTAATCTGTATTCTTTCTGCCTCCCTCTGTCTCTTCTCTCCTCTTCTATTTCTCCTTCTCTTTTTTCTCTATCTTACTATTTAATCATTTGATATTTAGGAAGAGGAACTGTTTTTTTTTCCTCATTTATATTACCTTTTCATGTAGAATTTGTGTTCCTCAACCCTGTATCATTATTTAATCTTTCCTGTGTTCTTTATTACACCTTAGCTTTGTGTATCAGAGTTATACGTTTGTGACCTGTCTGATAACTGTGGCTCTGGCGAGGATGAGACAATTGAAGCATGTGCTGGCTACCATCGTATAACAATAGAAGATGACTCTCTTGGTTGGTTTATGCAAGGGGAAAATGGCATCAATGATGATGTTGACTGGTTTATGGGACAGATCATCAACTATTATCGGTAACATTGATTTAATNCATGTCACTTCCATTATGCGATAATTGGTTTATGGATCTTAATCAACTAAGGTGGTAGGGGCTGTATAATCCCAACCCATGTCATCTTGTCTGTATTCCTTGATAATATGTTGAAACAACAAAACATTCAGAATTTTAGATTCATTCTCCCTTTGTGGGTACTTATGCAGAAGTGAATTTCATGTTTTTTGTGGGTGTTCTTTCTTATTGTTGTATGGGGAACAAACAGTACAACCCAGAGCCAAGCACTTGCAACGAGGTTGAACAAAAGTCAGGAGATATCCAACATCCAATACAAATACAATAACCAGGTCTTGATATTATCTAAGAACATGTAGCAGAAGCATCAAGAGCAGCATATTTTAAGAGCATCATGGTTTGTATGATAGACAGCAAGCTTGCTAAGCTTGACCACTTGGCAAACAGTCTGTGATAAACAAACATTAAAACTGGGTAACCCAGTAGTTGCCAATTCTATACCAAGGCAAGCAGATCCACTACTGGGGAACTGAATGTCTCGTATTTAAAAAGTCGTGTAGTACAGTTGGCTTTGCTTTCGACTCATTATAAAAAATCCCAGGGTCTATTCCTGAGTAAGATACAAATGGTTGGGTACATTTCCTTTCAACTAAGGCTCTGTTCACCTAGCAGTAAATATGTATCAGGGAGTAAGGTAACTTTTGTTGGGTTGTATTCTGGGGACAGTCAGTAATACAACCTTGTAGGAATCTCAATATAAGCCTAAAATATATACACAGAATATACACAGGCTTCCTGTCCTCAACAAAATTAATTAATATATCCAATGGAAGGATGCCCCGTCCACCTCCTACTCTTGTTAAAATTGGCAAACCAAACACCTTTACAGTGTTACAGGAAGCAGGAGAGACTATCTGAGAATATGTGAGACTTCTCAAGCGTAGACCCTTGAGGGTTAACTCCAGTGGAGTCAAAAGCAGAACTATCCTCAATTCAAGCTCACAAAAAATCAAGGACCAAGTGGATCCCTTCTTTTCAGGCAGTGAAACAGATATTCAGAATGCCAAGAAGAGTGTTTACATGTGGCTACCTTATTAGTAATGAAAATTTTCTGGAGGGAATAAAGCTTTAAAAATATATAGTACAGTACAAGTAGTTACTTGAGTGAGGTTGAATTATTTACATTATTGATTATTATATGTATGTTAATTCTTCTTCAACATATTAGCCATAAAATTCTGGAGAATTTATGACTTATACAAGAATCACATCTTATCACAGGAAATAATAAACAAACTTAAAAATACTTTTATATAGTGATTAGGTCTATAGGAACCTATGTGGTATGTTTACTCCTAATTATTTGGTCATACACTACTTATTTAATTACTGGATTCCAAATTGTCACTTCTTTACAGGAATGTGTGGCTGGACAGCAATGAACAATAGTGCCTATTTGTGGAACTTGGACAAAACTTGAGTAGTGATGACAACGATGGGGAATACATCTATGACCACACACTAGGGACAGACTTGGGTCACTTTCTGTATGTTGTGGAGCAACCCAGTGATGATGGAGGCCCAGCCGCTCTTGTTACTATACCCCACCATGATTCCAAGATTCACTGCATCTTTCTCCTCTGGTAGGATGAATGTTTTGTTTGCAGTTAGTGGAAGTTTGGCTATTCAGTATTTCTTAGCATAATTATTATAACAGTACCCTGTGTGGGGGTCCTCATGGGTGCCCATGTTGGAAGGCTTTGAATTCAGATTTGGTCCAATCCAGTTTAGAAGGACCCCAAAAGTATCTGGGAAAACTGAGTGACCACAACTAGAAAGGACATAAGATGAACTTAATGGAAAATTTAACTGAGCTTGATTAGCTTAAAATGTGAATTGTCTTCACAAGCAGAAGTGGACAAATGGTTTGAACCTTGAGTAGGGAGGGAAAATTGGGCATCAATCTTTAATGTTTCACCCCTGTTCATCCTGCATTAATTGGGGACCTGGCTGTAAATTGGTTACTAGATCCAATGTTTAAAAAAAAAAAGCATTCATGATAGTTAAATTTAAAATTGCATAGTTTCTTATTAGAAAATATTAATAACATGTTTAAACTTTGTAAATTGTATTTATTTTTTATAAATTGTAAATTGTATTTTTAAGTTTATTAACAAAAATTTAAATGACATTAAACTCTGAAACCATTTTTTAGTTATTTGTTTAAAAAATATTTATATGCTTTACAATATATGTGTCACTGACCACTAGTGCAGACTTTCCTGAGCGAGTCTTATAACAATGGTTACAGTTTGAATAAGACAACTCTGTGGAAGCCACCACAAATTACTATAAAAACCCTAAAGTTTACTAAATTATTTTAGGTATCGAGAAAATTCGAATGAAGCACTTGACAAAAACATCGAGGTACTTGTGAGTATTGAGAGATATGGTGATGTTACACCTGTTGCATATTTAGTCAATGAAAACACTGATGATTGGAAGGAGGCTGAAGTAATACTTCATGGTAAGTATTACTTCCTTCATCAGTATTGTATTTTGTCTATATACACTGCATTCATGTCCATATTTTAAATATTGTAACTTAAATGAACAAATCCACAAGGGCCGTGACGAGGATTCAAACCTGCGTCCAAGAGCATCCCAGATGCTGCCTTAATCGACTGAGCTACGACATGGTCATGGGCTACGACATGGATTTTGTTCATTTGATGCATCACGTTATTGTGATTTCTGTGTGTACTGTAACTTACTTTTTTTCTGGAGGAGCCTCTGGTGATTCCCTGAAGCTATTTCACTGAGATGGCTTCCCACTACTGAGTCACATCAGCTGCATGAGTCCTATTTGGCCAACCGGGGACCAGAATCAGAACCTAGCCCTGTTGTAGAGACAGAGAGCTAGGGATTGTTACAATCACCAACATAAAGAAAGAATTCAGAAAGTCAGCCAAGCAAAATAGACAACTGAAAGATTCACAGAAAACGAAGCACTGAAACAGCCAAATTATTCTGCAAATGAATCATTCAAAACAAATGGCTCATTTGAAACTAGCTCAACCCCCCCCCAGTACAAATGACCCCAACAGATGCTGCTCCAGGATCTCCAGGTTTCCACTTAGGCCATAAGTTAGTCCTGTTGCTGATGTCGGAGCAATCTGTCCTTCCTTAATTGCTTTACCATAGCAAGTCCTACTTATTTAAAAAAATAAGTGATGGCCATCCTTTGGACTTTGTCCTGTGCAGGGTCATTTGCCTGTACTGTATATCATTATTATACAAGCAACAATGATATGTTCAGCAGTGACAAATTCCAATTACTTTGGTATGGAAAAAAATAAGAACATAATAGGAGTACAGGATATAAGATTCAGTCACTCATAAAATGAAGTAACCTAGTCAGTGATCTAGGAATTATAGTACTGTATTAGAAAAGCTAATATTTAGAGAGCACAATAAAGCATGCATAGCAACAGCCAGGAAAATGATTGGGCAGCTAATGAAAAATTTAAAACAAAGGGGTGTCATGCTATTAAAGTTACTTTTAGAAGCACTGGTGCTATCTCATGTAGAATATTATTTGTAATTCATACCTCACTTTAAGGCAGGTATGAAATCTGATGAATATGAAAAAGACAGATTTATGGAGCTTATAATAAATGCATGGAAATTAGTTTTTGGATGCTAGAGAAACATTAATATACAGTAATTCAAAACAAGTTAGTGAAGGGTTTGGTAAAACAACGATATTTCAACATAAGTTTTAGAGATTAGTAAGCCAAGAGGAACGTTATTGGTTTTCAGTGATGCCACAGTTGGTAAAGAATGCACACAATTATTGTTTTTAATTTCATTTCTGGCCTGTGTTGAATTTCTTAGCTGTGATTTTTCCATCCACAGTGTATCACTGATAAATCAAGTCTGGCTTTCATTTACTTGTTGCAATATGGATGCTATTGGATGGATGCTATTATGGATGCTATGCTATTATGGATGCTATTGGATGGATGAATATGGATACTATTGTGTGGATACTATTGATAACCCTTAAATTTACTTTAATGTACCTACTTTTTTTTGGTCAAATTTCTTATACAATGTATTTATTAATACTTTCTTACAATGCCTTTTTATACTCTCTTACTATGTCTTTTTATACTTTCTTACAATGTACCTGTAAACATTTTTTTAATTTTTGCTAGAAATTACCTTCTTAAAATTATATGTTAGATTAAGGATCTGCCTGAAACGCTTTAAAGCACTGTCCTACCCAGTGCTTTAAACCCGCACTGTATCTAGTGCTACCAAATCCGCCAACAAATGTACCTAAGCCATACAACTTTACCATTGTAATCATTGCTATCACCTTATGTCATGGTTGTTATATTGAATGCACACTTTATTGCATTATACTTTGAAATAAACCTCAAATTATGCTACCGTGTACCTGTCTACAACCCTCATATTTTACTTTAATGTACTGTACCTACTAATCTTTGTCAAATTTTCTTACAATGTACCTGTTAAATTTTTTTAGATTTTGCTAGTAATTACCCACTTAAAATTGTGTGTTAGATTAAGGACCTTCCCAAAATGCAATGCATGCTAGTGGCTTTACAAAAATGTATAAACATCAATGCTATGTACAGTACTCTCATAAACCCAATGTACCTTCTTGTATATAAATAAATAAATAAATAAATAAATAAATAAATAAATAAAGAAGTTCCACAAGTGTTAAAGCTAATTGACTCTGAAATGAAAATTTGCCAAATAAATGAAAAAGTAGTAAAGTAAATAATGAATTATGGATGGGATGTGACAGGGTTGTTGCAGTGCTTCATGAAATTTCACTCTCTGTACAGTAAGTGGGAGTAGGAATATGCTTTTCATATGAAAATGTTTGTACTTAATGAACAGACTGGCTTGGAGATTTTGTTGTGCGTGTGGAGGCCACTACCACAGCCGCTCTGTCGGACCTGTCACTGGATGACTTCTCCTTTGTGAACTGTGCCATGCCTCATGTGTCGGTTCCGTGCCTCACCAACCAAATCCGCTGTGAACAAACAGGTAAATAAGTGAACTATCAGTTATATTTTACTGAGCTATTATATTTTGATGCTCACTAAGGCAAGATGTCAGAGTGCTTCAGTGGATAGGGTCACGACATTAAGCTAGGATGACATTCTAGACCTGGGAAGGAGGAATATTTTTAGATGTCCTTTTTGTGTTACAGTGGTGCTAAGGAGTCATTGGAGAACTGTTGTCTAGACCACAGTGACTACAGAAAGTTAACTCATAAACACTAAAAATTCTTTCTCAGTCCTACTTGGTATCACAGGTGTTCTTGTTTCCCACCTTGCCACTTTCTCCAATTGAAACAAGATTGGCAGCACCCTAGGCAGGGCGAGACGTATGGGCAAGTCTCCTTACACCCTTGCCACTGTTCACCTAGCAGTAATTAAGAACCTGGGTTTTAGTTGATTGTTGTAGGTCACATCCTGTGGACTGGTCAATTGCTGCATATATCTGAGGTATACTCGAATTTCTCACAAACGCTGCAAGGCACAGCGCAAAGAAAATAGCCAAAAGGCTACACATGAAGTATGAGGAACTGAAACTACAGCTGCATGGCCACTGCAGCGAGTGGGCCGGAAGATCCCAGAGTCCAAAAAAGGGTTCACGCCCAAAGTCAAAGAGTGGGTTCACGCCCAAACAAAGTAACTACTACCTTTGTCATCACCAGGTCTTGAGCCCATCACATTCTTCTGACTTATTCCCATCAGGGTTAGGTAGACTTGAGACTAGATTTCATGCCTTGTTTTCATCTTTAGATAACTTAGTTTTATATGCAGTTGGCTGCATATAAAATGTGTACTTGCTAAGTACACATTTTATGTGTTGCCTTAGCAATGTGTACTTGCTAAAGCAACACACACATTTGGAATGCTTCTTGTGTGTCTTCAACAAATCATTTGTGTGTGCTGTGATTTAACTGGCCAGTGACCCCGGTCTCCTTTGATTTTACTATTCGGTTCTTGCATTAGTAATGGGTTCCTCCTCTTGAAGCTACTACTACATGCTGGTGCTTTGCTCCAGGACTAGGTGTTTGTACTAGGCATTCCTCCTTGGGATCTCTTGGCTAGCTCCATTGTGTGTTTCTGTTTGTTTACCCCTCCACTGAGTCTGGCTGTATTGTTTCAGACTGTATTGCTCTTTTTATTTTTGAGTCATTTGCTATCCATACAGTGGCCCTTCTGTTTTTAAGTTAGACATTGTTAAGTTTGGGTCAGTTATTAACTCTAGCTTTAGCTCCCCAGGCTGACTCCTTTGCCTTTGTGGCTTGGCTGAATCATGGGACCTATTCCTGGTTTTGGCCATTATTCATCGAATTAAAATGAATTCTCGGAGACTCCGTTAGCTGTGTAGAGCTGTTTCTTCTTCCTTGGGTCTGGTCAAAACCCAAGTTGTTTGTGCATTTTTTTTTTAGGTAATCACTTCCTTATCTATGAGCTAGTCATAATTCAGTTAGGTCAGCAAATATCTGACTGGGTGCTGTTTACTAATGCCAACCCATGGATAAATCTGCATTATAACAAGTAGTAGAAGATGGACGTTTCCCATAAATTTCTATAATGTACTGTATAGGGAAATTTCATTAAGTAAAAATTAATACTGTCTACATAAAGTGAAAAAATTCCATGTTCCGCACATTGTCCACATTTCTGTTTAGGAGATGAATCTTGATAGTTTGTGAACACTACAGCATCGCTATTCGAAGTTTGGCAAATAACTTGTTGCAGCATAGAGGGTTTGTGTGTGGTGAAATTACTCCAATGTCTATTCCTTTTTAATTATTATATTTATTAGTAGAAACAATGAAAGCATGTAGAGTACAGCTAAGTGGGAAATTAGTGGTTTGATCATAGCATAGCAGTCCTTGTCATGGCAAGCATGGTTTGGAAAGAATTTAAATGTGTGAGTAAACTTCCTGTAGTCTCTCTTTGGGCTGGAATGATATTTTCTCTTTTCTCTTTTCTATTTTCTCACCCAGAAAATGGCATTTCATTACAGTCAACGCTGTTTTTTTTAAATTCGGTGAGTATGTACATTACAATCAAATTGTTTATTTGTGTAGTAATTTTACTTATTATTAATTAATTAATTAATTTATTTATTTATTTATTTATTTATTTGTTGAGTGGATAGCTATAGCTCAATTAATATAGATGTAGAATTAAGTTGCTAACATTCTTGTAAAGTCACTAATACTATATACATAGTGTTGGAGGCAAGAAAATTTTAAAGCAGTTTCTTGTAAAGAGTTTAATTCAGACATATTATATTTTAATGCTGCACTTTTCTTCCTTTTAATCCCATATTTTATCAAAAGATATTTATGGGAAAGTTGTTCAATTAACATTATTACAAGTTAGTATCTCATTTACCCAGGACTCTGCATCGATAACGATTTGTTTTGTGACAACACAAACGACTGTGGAGATATGAGTGATGAAATAGACTGTGGGATCAATGTTCCATTGTGCACCTTTGAAGAGGATGACTCCTGTTACTGGGCTCAGGAAGATGAACAGGATGATATGGGTAAGTGAGAAGCATTTTCTTGTTGTCATAAATGTTTGTAATCTGCATATTATAATGCTTCTCTTTCACACACAATGCATTGGTGTATCATGTACTTTAGTTATTTTTTACAAATAGAGTTGTATAGGAAGTTTATGAATATTATGAAACAATTATTTCTTCATTACACACAAGTGTTCACTATTTTTGAAAACCATCCAGAATTCTGAATATTGTGGGTTATTAGGGACTCTTAGGGTCTCCCAGCATTGATAAGAGAATTAATCAGGTAAATCAGGTAATACTTGACACTATAATACCCAAAAGAAGTTGATATTTAAATGTCACTGGAGATCTGTAATCCGGATGTTAAGCTGATGATCAATATTGCCTAAAGTCCACCAGCATCAAAACATGGACTAAAGAAGAGCTTGGTGACAAAAAACGAGGGCCTTATAATGATCATAAGAGAGATATAGTGCAGTAAGAGAAGATAAAGATAAATTACAATTGTTGATACAGGTACTTGGTCATTCAGTTTGAAAACAATAGACTGGGAAGCCTACATAGCAAGAATGGAGGACTTTTCTGAAGGGAAGCCCTTATGGCTCTTTGGAGCTATAAGGCTGATATGTGTTATATTAGTCTGGGCCATTAGACAATTGAAGTTCATCCTACCGGGGACCATGAGCCAGAACCTGGCCCCCTCAGAGAGGCAAAGGGAGCAATGGTCTATAGAAACCCCCATGTCGTTGAAAGAATTCCATGTCTGTTATCAACCTGTGTTGGCACCCAGAAAGGTAGGCATAACAAAATAAACCCCACTTGGTATGAAATTGTGACCAAAAACTGATTAGGGAGGCAGAACTCACCCTACAACTTAAGGAAACAAGCAAACGTCACATCTCAATGCCATGCCGCAGAAGCGGAAGGGGGGAGTCCCGGAACCCCTGCGCCGGCTACCCAAGACATCCAGTTTGGAGGCTGAGCATCAAAAGTTAAACGGAACCGCCGACCTGAGGGAGGGAGGGAGGGAGGGTTGCCAGGGAGCCTCTGGGTCTCACCCAGAAAATGGTGTTTCAATACATTCAACGCTGATTTTTTGGACTAGCCAATTCATAAACTTCATCCTGGAGACTCTCTCTTACCCCTCTTCCTCCCACTCCCCCTTTCCCCACCCCTCCCTCTCTCTCTCTCTCTCTCCCCCCCCCTCCCTCCCTCCCTCTCCCTTTCCCTCCATTCCCCCCCTACCCTCTTGCCTCTCTCTCTCTCTTCTCTCTCTCTCTCTCTCTCTCTCTCTCTCTCTCTCTGTCTCTCTCTCTCTCTCTCCCACCCAACCCAAAGAGATGCCTCTTATTTAATTTCATGCTTCAAAAATGTTGTCTGTACTCTTAAACTACAGAGATCAGGTTTATTCATTAACACCAAAAGATTAAATAAAATAATTATAAATTTAGTAAATAAATAATTTATTCAACTTGAATTTAACCCAAATTTTAGTAAGTCTTTATTCACACATTAAAAATTTTGATATCTTAACCTTTAGATTGGGAGCGAGGATCTGGTCCCACTCCAGCTGGACGCTACAGCCATATGACGGGCCCTCCAGTGGACCACACAACTCGACTTGCAAATGGTCACTATCTTTACATTACTCGGTTCCCAGGGAAAGTTCATGAGAAAGATATCATCACTAAGCGTAGTTGGCTCCTCAGCCCAGTTTTGCAAGCCCATAGTGAAACTAAATGTGTTTTGAGATTTCATTACTATATGTATGGTAAAAATATTCAAGCACTGAATGTATACCTAAGATGGAATTTGTATGGCATAAAAACATTGGCCTTTAGCAGAAATGGAGAGCAAGGACAGTTCTGGGAGCGTGGAATTGCAACATCACCATCAACTCAGTCATTTCAATTCATCATTGAAGGCATTACTGGAAGTTCAGATTATACCGACATTGCAATTGACGACTTATCATTCTCAGAAGGATGCATAATTGTGAATGATACACTCCCTGTAGGCACCACTCCTTCACCTACTATTAACCCTTGTAATGATGATGAATTTAATTGTGGTATTTGGGATGAATGTATTCCAAATAGCCATCTATGTGACTGGCAGAAAGACTGTTCAAATGGTGCTGATGAAATTGACTGTGGAAACTGTAACTTTGAATCTGGTACCTGCACTTGGAATGACGTGAGCCAAGGAGTCTTTTCCTGGAATCTTTTACGTGCTGGTGACCTCACACCCTACGATCATCCACACGTGGACCACACTTTTGGGGTCAGCACTGGCCATTATATGTTCCTCACAGGTGCAGATGGTTTAGAAGGTAAAACAGCAGTGTTAAGTGGCCCAAAGCTTGTACATGATGGAGGATATTATTGTGAATTTCACATGTGGCTATATCAGAGGCAGAGTGTTAATGTCCATCTTGCTTTTTATTCTGACGATGAAGAAATTGGTAGTCATATTTTGCTCTACAATTTTTCTACACCAGCTCCAAATGAAGAAAAATGGAATGAGATAATTATTCCTGCAAAAAATGTACTGTCACATTTTCATTTTATTTTAGAAGCAACGCCAGTATTTGATGAAGCTGCTGAATGGGCAGATTCTCATTCTGTACTTGCTGTTGACGACTTTGAATTATTTAATTGTAATTTTGATGTCATAGGACTGAATTGCAATTTTGATGACCCTGACTTTTATCATGGATTTTGTATGTGGCGGCAGTTTATTGATGACCAACAAGATTGGAAGAATACTGAAATGTTTCCTGAAGAACTTCCTGACCACACCACAGGAAAGACGTATTATATCTTTATTAATTTTAATGACCAGATGGCTAAAAATGGAGACAAGGCAATTTTAGAAAGTACCGTACAGTCCAAAGCAGTAACATTTGACATGATCTTTACACTCTGGTATTATTTCTATGGTGAGAATGTCGGAACATTTAGAATAATTCAGAGAAAGCGAACTCTTGGAGAAAATAACACATATTTTGAATTGAATGATTCGCAAGATAACCGGTGGATGTTGTTTGAAACAAAACTTGATGGTGATGACGATTTTTCAATGATTTTAGAGGGTGAATGGGGAGATATTGGACCAGGAATGCTAGCTGTGGATGATATCAAAATGACTTCAAAGCTTCATTCACCAAAATGCGACTTTGAAGTTGATTTCTGTCAGTGGTCTCCTGGGTCAACAGGTAATACGAAATGGGAGAGGGCCCGAGGAGAAGAGAACATATCTAATGCTCCTCCAGTAGATCATACTACAAATAGTGAAATGGGTTACTATGCTTATCTAAAGCCAACAGGCTCCACTGATGCATATGCCTATCTTATTACGCCAACCTATGATAATATTGGGATTCAGTGCCTCAGATTTTGGTTCCACATGTGGGGAGAAGATGTTGGCTCACTAGCTGTTTATGCAATGGAATACAATAACCCTGACTATACTTACATTTGGATTTGGAACAGTAATACATATGAGATGTGGGCACTAGGAGAAGTAACTATTCCTAATATGCACAAGATATCTATAGGGATTGAAGGAATATCTGGAAAAAACAATGAAACAATAATTGCAATTGATGATATTGAATTTATACCAGATTCCTGTCCAGAAAATTATGCATGTGACTTCGAATATGACCTATGTGACTGGTACAACACAAATACTGGGGATGACACTTTTGACTGGGTGTGGTCTTCTGGAGATGAAGGTGGAGGCATCATTGTAGATCACACCATAAACTTTGCGACTGGCCATTACATTGTAGCAAAACTCTCAGGCAAGATAAAGGATGATAATGCTAAATTATTTGGAAGTCAAATTCCTTCCAGCCTGAAGTGTATGACATTTTGGTATTCGATGCAAAATATAGTAAATGCTACATTGAGTGTTACCTTAATAGTCGAGGGTGAAGATATCTTGATTCTGGAGCTTTACAATTCATCCTTAAAACATATTTGGGAAGAAGTAATATTAACTCATGATGTGATAGCTAGTACCTTTCAGCCAATGATCAAGATTTCAGTTGATGAAAATTTTATTTTACTGGAGAATGATGCAGTTGCTATAGATGACATCACCTTTACAAGGGCTTGTGATTACTCTACATTACCTCCATATATAACTACCCCACCACCCACCCATGTTCCCTCATCATATGATTGTGACTTTGAACATGATGAGAGTCAAACCTGTGGATGGACTCAAGATGCAGCAGACAGTCTTGACTGGCAACGAAATCAAGGATCGACACCAACTGAAGAGACAGGACCCAGCACAGACCACACTACAATGACAGAGGATGGACACTACTTATATGTTAGCACATCAGGCCAGTTTCAACATGCTGCTAAGTTAATTAGCATACCTATAGATCTTGAATTCCGTGGAGCATGTCTGTCTTTTTGGTACCACATGCATGGCCCTAATATTGGTGAACTCAATGTGGAACTACAACCGAGAGGGACAAATAACACTACATCTATATGGCATCGTCAACATGAACAAGGAATTGACTGGTTACAAGCCAAGGTTTACCTACCATATGCAGGTTACAGTTACTTCATGATAGTGAAAGCTATACCTCAGATGGAAGGGAGGGGAGATATTGCAATAGATGATATTATTCTTGATTTTGGAGTTTGCAGTTCAGTCAATTTATGTGAGTTTGAAGATGGAATATGCAACTACGAACAGTCAGTTGAAGATGATCTTGACTGGAAGCATGTGTCTGCATCATCCTCTGGAGATGAGGATAAGAGTCCATTAGAAGATCATTCCAGACAGACTTCATTGGGTCATTATTTCAAGTTGTATGGTGAGGGATCTGCCTTAATGTACTCAAATAAAATTCATCCTAAGTTTAAATGTGTCCAATTTTGGCTTTTTTATGATGGAAATATTGACATGGAGCAAGCAGTCCTTCATGTCTACAAACACATAGAGGACACATCAGAAAATGAAAAACTGCTTACAGTTTCTGGCGCTTTCAGTCGTGAGTGGAATTTATACAGACTGCACATTGACAGTACATCTTACTATTCCATCGGTTTTGAAGGCCACTCACAACTATATTCAGTTATTGGTCTTGATGATGTTCAGACAACATTGACTTGTGAGGCCCTACGAGAGTGTAATTTTGAGACAGACCTTTGCATATGGAGAAATGCAGATCCTGGGGTTTCCTCAGATTGGTCTTTGATGACTGGTGACCAACTCTCCAATCCATATGGGCCAAAAGTTGATGTTACTTTGCGTTCTCCATATGGTGGATTTATTTATCTTGATACAGCTAATGAAAATTTAGAGATAAGTGCACTTCTGGTAACAGATTTACTAGAACGAGGTGTGTGGTGTGTAAGCTTTTGGTTTCATCTGCAAGGATTGGGCAATCATAGCATTAGCCTTATCAAAGAAAATGTGAATTATGAAGATTCATTAGTAGTTTGGGAAGAAAATTCTATTATTCATGCTGACTGGAAGTTTGCACAAGTGACAGTAAATGTGACACAATATGATACTACATTAAGCTTTTTAGGAGTTTCTGACCATGGGAAAAAAGGAATTATTGCCTTAGATCAAGTTAAAATAAATTCTAACAGTTGTACCAATGGTACTATTCCAGACTGTGCCATTTTTTGTGATGCCAACAAATGTATAAAACCAGATCAGATGTGTAATTTTGTTCAAGACTGCAGCCAGGGACAAGATGAAAACTTCTGTGGCTACAACTGCACATTTGAATTAGCTGATGGAGACCACTGTACTTGGTCTAATGTAGCAACAGATGGGGACTTGTCCTGGACACTTCATCAGGGTCAAGAAACTAATAATTCATATGGTCCATCTTCAGACCACACACTAGAGACAAGTATGGGTCACTATGTAGCAGTTTCTCCAAGAACTTCTGATAACAGAGACTTCAGCAGCCCCATCTTTATGAGCCCAAATCTTTATAATTCAGCTGCCGAGTGTCGCATGGTTTTCTGGTATGTGGCATATGAGGTAGCCAGTGACAAATCTTCTAATGATGTAGGAATCTTAGAAATATCCTACAATGTAAGTGATATTACCACACTTTTATTAGAGATAAATGCTAATCAGAGAGAAGAGTGGATGTATGGCATAACATACTTGGGTAGAATACGTTCTGAATTTACAGTGTTTTTTGAAGGCAAAAAAAATTTAGATGTTGAAGGTTACATGGCAGTTGACGACATCAGTTTTGAAGAATGTTTCCTACCTTCACCACAAAATGAAATATGTGAAGATTTTGTTTGCACCAATCAAGTTTGTATCTCAATGTTTAATGAGTGTGACTATGTAGACGATTGTGGGGACTACTCAGATGAAGTTGATGCTTTAGCTGGATGTAACAAGTATGTGGGGCGTTGTAATTTTGAGGATGGTTCATCATGTGATTGGCAAAATAAAGAAGATAGCAATTGGCAGATTGGTTCACCAAGCACCCAGGATATTATTCCATCACGTGATCACACTCTGAATTCAGCATTAGGTTCCTTCATCTATATTGAGAGTAGCAAGAATCAGATTGAAGCTGCACAAAGCATAATAACTAGTCCTGTGATCAGTGTTCCTTCCATACTATGCCATTTAAGGTTCTACTATTACAGTTTTGGCCCTGCAGTAGACAAGTTAGTGGTGTCAATTCAGTATTCATCAAATGGAGTTCAAAAAGACTTGAAAGTAATATCTGGACCCATTGGACAATATTGGGTTCGTGCTGAGATCATGCCTCCAAGTGAGGATGCTTGGAGGCTGATGAAATTTATTATTACTGGCACTGTCTTAAATTACACAAGTGGATCAGATTCAGTTATTGCCATTGATGATATTTCATTCAGTAAGGACTGTGCACTTTCTAATGAAACATTGCCCACAGCAACAATCCCCATTACTACAACAACTGAAAATCATTGTCAGAGTGGATATCGTTGTGCAAATCGTAACTGTGTTCTTCATTCTGATGTTTGTGATTTTAAGGATGATTGCGGGGATAACAGTGATGAATCTCACTGTGCTGAGTGTAGTTTTGAAGTAGATCAGTGTGGCTGGTCAGATGTAAGTGTTGGGACAAATAAATGGCTTCGGGCAAATGGATCCCCATATGGTCGTGATGGTTATGTAATGAAAATACTTCACTTTGGTACAGGTACTCTTGAAATAGCAGACCTTGATACTTTTAATATGGGTGCTACAGATACCACATGTTCAATGAGTTTTTATTACTACAAACAAGGTGGTGAAGATTCAACCCTTCAGCTTGATCTTTTGATGGGTGCCATAGAACTTAATCTGTGGTTTATCTCTGAAGACAAGGGTGAAGAATGGCAGAATCAGACAGTGGGAATTTTAGCCCATGATCTTGGTTGGAAGTTACGATTTAGAGCAGATAAGCTTGAAGATGGTGGAAATATTGTGATTGATGATATTCACTTTAATAATTGTGTTCTTCCTACCCCCTCAACTTGTAAAGATAGCCAGTTCCCTTGCACTAATGGTGTTTGTGTTAATGAGAGTCAGATCTGTGACTTTAGTAATGATTGTGGAGACAATTCAGATGAGTTGCCTGAGACCTGCCAACTATATCCTGAAAGATGCGACTTTGAATTTGGGTTTTGTCATTGGTCGCAAGATTTGCTGGATGATCTTGACTGGATACGCAAAACTGGCGAGATGCTTGATGAGCATGTTGGACCAGATTATGACCATACTTATGGAAATGAGACAGGTTTTTATATGTATCTGCAAAGTGTCAAAGGATCACAAGGTAAAAATGCCAAAGTATCTAGTGCACCTTTCCTTCCTTCATCAGGTGGTTGCCACTTTAGGTTTTGGCATATGATGAGAGGTAACCAGAATGCTTCTCTGAGAATCTATGTCCAAGAAACATCAAAACCAAGTACAATTAGGAGTGATCTTGTACTGTTTCAGACTAATGGTTCTAGTGAATATCTCTGGATTCCTGAAGATTTACCTATTGTGTTTGCAAGGTATTTTAAAATTGTCATTGAAGGTTGGGCTGGAGCAGAAGTGGATGGAGATGTTTCAATTGATGACATATCCTTTTCACCTGAGTGCAGAACTACAATTTGTTCCGATAATGAATTCCTTTGTCCTGCTGATGGGTGCATTTCCAAAACAATGGTGTGTGATTTCCGATACGACTGTAATGACCATAGTGATGAAGTACAATGTCCTGAATTCTGTTCTTTTGAAAAAGATGCATGTGGTTGGGAAGAGGCTGTTAATGATGAATTAAACTGGATTTTAGCTCAGGCTAATGACACTAACTCTGGCACAAATCAAACGGGACCATTTACTGACCAAACAGGTGACAGAGAGGGCCATTTCTTGCTACTAAATGAAAAACAAAGGTTACCAGAGCACCAGGTTGGGCAGTCCTTTGCACACTGGTATCAGAACTCCAGACCAGATTGCATTTATTCATTTTGGTTCTATCGAGAGCAAGATATAGGGGCTGACGTTTTCCTGCATCTCAACTCCTCAGTTGATACGTACACCATCTTGACTTATTTTAGCAGTAGTGTTGAAACTGCAAATACTTGGACATTGAAAAATGTTAACATTGGCCGACATAGGAATGCTTTCCAGTTGTCTCTATACATGCAGCCAAGCAATGGTTATTCTGGACTCTTTGCCATAGATCAGACTGTCTTTAAGAATTGTGACTACCCATTTCCAACAGAAGGAGATTGTCAACCAGCATTCTATCACTGCCCTGTAACAATGGTAAGATAATAAATATTTTTTCTCATTTTTGTACCTCATGCTTTAGTTTTTTCTGTTTTTATAAGAAAGATTGGATTAATAGGATTAGCTTTAATGTTCATGGTTTTTATAGTGTTCATATAAGTATTGTTATTCCACATCAACTCATTTTGAAACTTCCCGAGCTGAGTACTGGTCCAGTCATAATTTAGGGACATGCACCTAGCCTCTGAAACTCACCCTTACCTTCTGAGAGCCAGTACTAGAATCTGGCTGGGGCTCTATGAAGCAAGGGGGAGTTTGGGGATCAGAGATCAGCCCAGAACAGAAAAAATCCCTGCAAAAAACATAGCCCTTCAACACAAGCAACTACTTGAAGAAAATTAGGTACAACCATCTACCACTCTTTTTGCAAAAGTAAACTTTCTAAAAAAAATTTGGGCAGCTTTGTTTTCTTAGTTTGAATCTATTTCCTCTTGTTCTTAAAGTTGTAGTTTTTACAATTTCTTCTTTATCAATTTTATCAATTCCCATTACTATTTTGTATGTAGTGATCATATTACCTCTTTTGCTTTTACCTTCAGGCTTTGGTATATTTAACACTTCTAATTTCTCTTCGTAACTCTTGTGTTTATTAGTTCTGGAAGACATTTAGTAGCCTGTCTTTGCATTGTTTCCAATTTATTGAAGTGCTTCTTGAGATATGGGCATCATGCAACTGCTGCATATTCTAATTTTGGGCTCAGAAAGGTCATGAACAATTTCTTTGATATTTTATCATCCATGTACATTATTTAAAACCAATTCTATAATTGGAAAGTGTAGCATATGCTCCACGCACAGTGTTCTTCACGTGGTATTCTGGTGACAGTTTTCTAGCCAGAACCACTCCTAGATCTGTTTCTTTATCAGAATTCTTTAAAGCTTTTTCACATAATTTGTAAATTGTGTGTGCCCAGTTATCTTCTATTCCGCATTTCATAACATGGCATCTATTCATATTAAATTCCATTTGCCAAGTATTACTCCATACTCTTATTTTGTCTGTTTCTATAAGTTTCTTATCTGCACTAGTAACTTGGCATCATCAACAAACATATTCATATAATTTTGTATTTCTTCTGTTAGATCTTTTATATAGACAATGAACATTACTGGTGCTAGAACCGAACCCTGTGGTACTCCACTAGTAACATTTCTCCAGTCTGATACATTGCCACTGATTAATGCCCTCATATTTCTGTCAGAAAAATTTTCATCTATGTCAGAAGTCTCCCTGTCACCCCTTTAGCATTTTGCAGTTTCCTGAACCTTTCATGTGGGACTGTCGAAAGCCTCTTTTTAGGTCCAGGGAAATGCAGTCAACCCAACCATCTCTTTCCTGTAAAATCTCTGTGGCTTTATCATAGAAATGAAGCATAATTGTTACACAGGATCTTCCTGTTAAAAATCCATAATGTTTGTCTGTTATATAAATTCTCTCCCGATGTTCTGCCCATCTGATGGGCAAAGACTATTTTCTTTGGTTTTGTGAGCTACAGTCTGGTCTCAAACATCAAAGGTGTATCTTAGAGGCCTGGTGCATTTCTGTAAGATACGGCTGGATAAATGCTTAGCTCAGAGAGTTTACCGAGAGCTACACCAGAAAAGGGCATTTCATTACATTTAACGTTTGATAATGTAATTGGTGTATGTAATGTAATTTTTTGTAATTGTGATTACAATTGTAATTACACCAATGTCATTTTTATTGGTGTATTCTGTAGACTTTAGAGTAATGAGACATTTTCTCTCTGTCCTCCTCTTTATATATCCCTATATATTTTCTCTTTTAATCTGTATTCTTTCTGCCTCCCTCTGTCTCTTCTCTCCTCTTCTATTTCTCCTTCTCTTTTTTTCTCTATCTTACTATTTAATCATTTGATATTTAGGAAGAGGAACTGTTTTTTTTTCCTCATTTATATTACCTTTTCATGTAGAATTTGTTGTTCCTCAACCCTGTATCATTATTTAATCTTTCCTGTGTTCTTTATTACACCTTAGCTTTGTGTATCAGAGTTATACGTTTGTGACCTGTCTGATAACTGTGGCTCTGGCGAGGATGAGACAATTGAAGCATGTGCTGGCTACCATCGTATAACAATAGAAGATGACTCTCTTGGTTGGTTTATGCAAGGGGAAAATGGCATCAATGATGATGTTGACTGGTTGTATGGGACAGGATCATCAACTATTATCGGTAACATTGATTTAATACATTTGTTTATAAAGTTCTAAAATGTCTTGATTTGATGCAATATCTTTTTGATGTACTTAAGTACTGTACATGTCATTAATTTATTTTGATTTTATGAATATTATTTAAAAATTGCAACAGTGTAAATGATTTATGTTTAGCTTACAATTAAAGTCTTTCATTTGCTAGTAATTTTATATATGCATTTCTTGAATAACATTAAATCTCCAGAGTTGTAGAGTCTGTTTAGGCTCCTGACAGGAATCTTATTCAGTGGCTTCAGTGGAATAAAGAAGATCTCTTTATTCCACTGAATAAACTGAAATGTTCCACTGAAATGCCAGCGTCTTATAGGTTTCCTTGTTTAGTGATGTGTTTTTTCCATATGCTACACTTCCAATTTCAGAATTGCTTCTAAATACATGGATGTTGAAATAATAAAGAAAAAGTTTACGATCATTGTTAAACCAAGGCTGGAATATACAGTGGTTATATGGTGCCCAATACCTTATGATGCACATCAACAAACTGGAAAAGGTGCAAAGACATGCAACTAAATGGCCCCCAGAACTGATGGCTAAGATCAATGAGGAGAGGTTAGAGGTATTAAATATGCCAAAACTAGAAGATAGAAGAAAAAGAGGTGATATGATCACTACTTATAAAATAGTAACAGGAATTGACAAAATTGATAGGGAAAAATTCCTGAGAACTGGAACTTCAAAAGCAAGAGGTCATAGATTTATACTAATTAAACAAAGCTGACAAAGAAATATAAGAAAATTCACTTTCACAAACAGAGTGGTAGATGGTTGCAACAAGTTAGGTGAGAACGTGGTGGAGGCCAAAACCATCAGTAGTTTCAAAGCGTTATATGACAAAGAGTGCTGGGAAGATGGAACACCACGAGCGTAGCTCTCATCCTGCAACTACACTAAGGTAATTACTGAATTTTGAAGTTACTGCAATTTTCTAGAGGGGCCAAATGGAGGCTTGCATAACTAGCCACACTGAGATAGCTCCACACATGAGTCACATCAGCCTTAGTGAGGAAACCAAGTCAAAACATGGTCCCCTCACAGTGACGCAGGGAACAGGGGTTGTAAAGATCATCCCTCACCAAAGAAACACCCAGAAAGAAAGTGAAGCACATTGGACAATTGCAATATTCACAGAGAAGAAATAAATGAAGCAGCAATCAACTCTGCTAATAATACACCCAGTGATAAAGTAAAAAAAACCATAGTTACTGCTGGCCACCACTAGGTGGCAGCACCACTGGGAGCTACCAGTTCCCCATGTCAACAATACTCAGTCCAGCGCCTAAGAAAACAAAACAACACACCTGGTTGGAAAGGGACCAGAGAATCACTGAGGCCCATTCAGAAAGCAGCATTTCATTACATTCAATATTGATTTTTCAGAGAGGCCAAACTATGGCTCTATTTAGGGAACTATACCTGTCTCCGTGGTGTAGTGGTAAGACACTCGCCTGGCGTTCCGCGAGCGCTATGTCATGGGTTCATATCCTGGCCGGGGAGGATTTACTGGGCGCAAATCCTTAACTGTAGCCTCTGTTTAACGCAACAGTAAAATGTGTACTTGGATGAAAAAACGATTCTTCGCGGCAGGGGATCGTATTCCAGAGACCTGCCCAAAACGCTACGCGTACTAGTGGCTGTACAAGAATGTAACAACTCTTGTATATATTTAAAAAAAAAAAAAAAAAAAAAACATAGAGAAGAAATGAAGGGAGGAGGAGAGTGAAGATCTGCCCAGCGCAACACAGTCCCAACTGGGAACAGGGACACTGACCAGGTAAAGAGCTGCCAGGACCCTAGTATACCCCAATCCCCTAAGCCCTGGATATCAGCCCAAGACATATTAGAAAACATAGAAGGCAGACCCACAAACTTTCGAACTATGTGGACCCAAGGATAGGCTACAGGCTAATGAGATGAGATTATGCTGTGAATGCCCTGAGATAAACAAGCCCCAGAACAGGGGATCAAGAAAAAGGGATCAACAAACAATGTAACCTGGGGTATTGTGCAAGTAGCAACAAATAACTGCAACTGGACATAACAAATGATGCACCCCTGGTCGAATAAACCACAAATCAATAACCAAAGGACCCCTCCTGAAGCCAACCATCTCAATCTTCATGAGAAAAGGAGGAAAAGGCTGCAGGCAAAGGAACCACCGGCCAGAGGCAAAGGAACAAACTCCTCCACTTTCAGTGGAGAGCATGAAGCTCCCCAACCCAACAATTGGAAGCAAGGGCCAACAGGAACAGTCTTGAAAAGATTTGCCTCATTCCTATATTCATTCTTATATATTGTATTGTGGCTAACAGCTAATTTAGTTCACACTCTTTCAAAGGATGTGGAAACATCAGTGGTAAAATACAACCACCAAGCTCTAACCACACCCTATAACTTCTCTTTCAGTTACAAATCCAAACTATCACATATTCTGTGCTTTCTTTTATAGGTACATCCTTAAACTATGACCATATCTTGTGCTTTCTTTGTTAAGTTTAGTACAGACAAAAATTTTGAGTGCTCTCTCTCTCTCTCTCTCTCTTACAGGCTTAGCCCCAAATTTTGACCATACCCTATGGAATTCTAATGGGCACTACGTGTATCTGGATGTGCAAGAGGGACAGGTTCAGATGGCCCAGCTCCTGAGTCAAAAGCTGATGGCTGGACCCGACTGCACCTTTGTGTTCCACTACAATATGTACGGCTCCGGCTTTGGAAATCTTTCAGTCATAATTCGGTAATACATTAGCATTTTTTATGTTTTTTCTATATATTTATCAATTGTTTAGTAAATATTCAAACTTTTCGATATATCAAGGAGTTAGTTTCTATTTGGTGATACAGTATATGTGGTTTTCCTTTGTCTGAGACAATGTATTGTAGACTCATTGTAGTGCCCTAGCTAGTGACTTGACATTCTTCAGGATGCAAACCATTATTGGTAACTGAGTTCGTGGCACTTATTTACTGCTAGTAGAACATAGGCATTTAGGTTTGATTAAACATTCCCAAACATCAGGCCCAGCTGGTAATCAAATCCAGGACCAATCAGTCTAAGGTGTCTAGCTTGTCAGTTTGAAAGTCAGTAAACATATAAACAAATAAGTTGTTTAATAGTGTTTTTAGGGCAATGGTGCTATAATCACCATAGTAGTATATAGAACCTCAACAGTTCTTTTGAATGGGAGCAAGAATAGAGGTTTTTATTACAGATGGTAATGTACCATGAGAGAGAGAGCCTGTAAAACACTGATAGATAGATAGCTAGCTCTCATCTTATAACTACACTTAGGAAATTACACAGAAACATATCATATTTAAGGCAGTATTTAAGAAAGCAATTTGCAATGTTCTTAAAGATAGATTTAGAATTAACACTTTTTTTAACACTTATTCACTTATATGAACTTATATACAATTTTATATTCAATACAGCCAAGAATTTGGGCCAACAGAGACAGTATTAGAGATACAAGGAACTGCAGATCCAATGTCAGGTGTTTGGCAGAGAGCACAACTGACTCAAGCAGTGTTGCCACAGGAAGATCCTTTCCAGATTATCCTGCAGGGCCAGTCCATGGCTAACCATGAAGGAACCATTGCTCTTGATGATTTTGTATTTCATTCTGACTGCAGGTTGGCCTTAAGATTCTTATGTATATATGTGTATGTATGTATGTATGTATGTATGTATGTATGTATGTATGTATGTATGTATGTATGTATGTATATATGTATGTATGACCAGTTCATTTCTTCCCAAACCTGGAGGTAGAGTTTGCCAAAAAACACCATTTGCACACCAGGTTTAAGTCACCTTTCACTTCATCATAAGAACATCAGAACATAAGAATGAAAGTAACTGCAGAAGGCCTATTGGCCCATATAAGGCAGCTCATATTTATATCCACCCAGTCTCATTCATATAAATGTTTAACCTATGCTTGAAACAATCAAGGGATTATTACTTCTATTATGATACGCGGTAATTGGTTCCACAAATCAACAACCCTATTACCAAACCAATTTTGCCCATGTCTTTCCTAAATCTAAATTTATCCAATTTATACTTATTGTTTCGTGTTCTGTCTTGTGTTGATACTTTTAATACCCTATTAATATCCCCTTTGTTATTGCCATTCATCCACTTGTATACATCTATCATGTCAACCCTAATTCTTTGCCTTTCTAGTGAATGTAATTTAAGCCTTGTCAATCTTTATTCACATGACAGGGTTTTCTTATTTGGGGGATTAAATTTGTCATCCTACGCTGGACGTGTACAAGAGAATTTATATCCATTCTATAGTATGGTGACAACTGAACTGCATAATCTAAATGGGGCCTAACCAGAGCAAGCTATAGCTGAAGAACAACACCAGGTGTCTTATTATTAATATTTCAACAAATAAATCCCAGTGTTCTATTTGCCTTATTACGAACATTTATGCATTGATTTTTTGGTTTTAAATTCTTACTAATCATAACTCTCAGATCCCTTTCGCAATCTGACTTTGCAATCTTAATACCATCTAGCTCATGTCTTGTAACTCTGTCATCATTGCCTAACCTCAAAATCTTACATTTGTCAGCATTAAACTGCATTTGCAAATCTTTTGACCATTTCAAAGCCCTATTTAAATCGCCTTGAAGTAATAGTGAGTTTTTTCCGTGTTTATTTCACTCCTGATTTTTGTATCATCGGCAAATTTGCAAATATTGCTGCTCAAACCTGAATCTATATCATTTATATATATTTATGAATAACAGAAGTCCCAGGACAGAGCCATTTCAAAGCCCTATTTAGATGGTCTTGAAGTAATAGGGAGTCTTTTTCAGTGTTTATTTCCCTCCCGATTTTTGTATCATTGGTAAATTTGCAAATATTGCTGCTCAAACCTGAATCAAAATCATTTATATATATTATGAATAACAGAGGTCCCAGGAGAGAGCCTTGAGGCACTCCACTTACAACATTTCCCACTCTGACTTAACCCCATTTATACTAACTCTTTGTTTCCTTTGGTATAGCCATGCCCTAACCCAACTTAATATAGCACCCCCCAATACCGTGAGCCTCTTAACTTTTTAATCAGTCTTTCATGTGGCACTGTATCAAAAGCTTTGCCAAAGTCAAGGTACACAGCATCACAAACCTTACCTCTATCAACAGCCTAAATTATGCTGGAATAAAATGATACGAAATTTGTTTAACATGAATGGCCATTTGTAAAACCATGTTGTGAATCATTTATTAATTTATGTTTTTCAAGATGAAGATGAATGGTATTTGCATTTATCGATTCAAGTAACTTTTCCACAATAGACGTTATGCTAATTGGCCAATAATTTGACGCAAGTGATCTATCTCCTTTCTTGATAATTGATACCACATTAGCAACCTTCTGTGACTCTGGCACTGCCTGACTCTAATGATTTACTAAATTTGGAAGAAAATGGCAAGCAAAGCTCGTCATTGCATTCTTTAAGCACCCTGGCAAACACTTCGTCTGGCCCTGGGGATTTGTTTGGCTTGAGTTTCACTACTTGTTTAATAACATCCTCCCTGGTAACCTGCTAAACTGGTCAATCTATCCTCTTCCCCACCCACAGAGACTTGTTTGGCTGAAGGCATAATGTTAAGTTCCTCTTTAGTAAATACAAAGATAAAATATATATTAAAAATACTACTCATCTCTTTGTTATTATCAGTTATCTTATCTGTCTCAGTTTTTAGTCTACTAGTCCCCGGTAGGCATAGAACTCGTGCGATTGTCTGTTGCCACTGTCTAGTATATACACTTCAGCCCGGTATAGCTCTGGGGAGCCGAAGGGGCTCTCCACAAAAACATATATTTATAGTATTTTAAAACAATGTATTTTATCATCAGTCACTAGACATTTTGTTTCCAAAGTAATACTGTATTACTTAATGTATTGCAGTTGGAGTATTCTTTGTGTAATTACATGTACATGCACCAATCTGTTTTGTTTGCGTCTCATATTTAGGTTGTACGGGGCAACAACCACCACCATCACCACTACACCACATACTACAATGCATCCTGAAAATTGCACAAAGAATGAATTTAAATGTGATGATGGGACATGCTTGTCATTGAGAAAGCGCTGTAATTTTGTTACTGATTGCCAGAATGATGAAGACGGTTGTGGTGAGTAGTTTTGTTTCATGTTACTAGTTTGATTTATATACTGTATTTATTTTGTATTGTTTAAGGAGTTATTTGTCAGTTTAGTGGCTTTGAGTCTTGTGAACCCAGCAGGTGTCTGTAATACTTCTCTGACTTTCTGGATGCTTTCCCATGGAAATGGCAAAATGTCATTTGCTCCCTGCACCTCATGGTAGGGAAGAAGGGAGGTTTTGGCTGTAGTCCCCATAGGCCAAATGAACTCATGTTGATGATGAGTCATAGTTCGGCATTCCGGCAAGAAATATTACCGGAACAACCGTGGACATCTTGAAGAGAAAACTAGATCATTTTCTCCAAGGTGTGCCGAACCAACCGGGCTGTGGTGGATATGTTGGCCTGCGGGCTGCTCTAAGCAACAGTCTAGCGGACAAAACTCTCACAAGTCAAGCCTGGCCTTGGGCCGGACTTGGTGAGTAGAAGAACTCCCAGAACCCCATCAAGCAGGTATTAAGCAGGTACCATACTAACGTGGCTGAAGACATAATGACCAAACCACACATCAGAAAATGGAGAAATGCTGTCATTTCTCCATTTTCTGATGTGTAGTTTAGTCATCAAATGAACTCATGCAACTGATGTTTCTGGTAGATTGTAAAGAATACAGGGAGCTACCAGGATTCTACCAGAAAGTGGCATTTCATTACATTCAGTGCTGGGTTTTCTGCAATAAATTTTATTTGAATAAATTTGAATAAATTATAAAATTGATTTGAATAAATAAATATAGTAAATTTAATAGTTTTCCTGCTGTGTTAAATCCACTGCTGGGTGAAGCCCCAGTGAGGATATTAATCAGCCAAATTGAGCAAGGCCATCTTATAGAACATCACCCATTCTAGTGGTATCCAGACCCAGTGGAGATTAACATGATTGATAATTCATCTGATTTGTTAATGTATGTTATGAACTTAATGGAATCCAGTATTCTCTTGCTAAGCAAGAAGCATCATTGGTACTGAATTACTTTAGGTAAAGTTGGGGTAATTAGTTAGGATTTTAGGTAATGTTCATTATGATTGAAGTACAGTATTTGAACATTCTTTGAACATTAGTCATTGAATTGTCTATAAATTCCAGAATTTGGTGTTTTTTTTACATTGTACCATATGTAAAGTAGTGTGAAAATATTTTTGATGATAATGTTTACATTTGATACTGTTTACATCAGGTGGTGATGCAGACTGCCAGAGATACTGTATACTTAAGTCTCCCTCCAATGGCTCTTTCATTGGAAGATTTCCAGTGTATGTAAAGTTTTGGGCTTTGCTGTTTATGGGTATACTGTACAGTGAATGGCTGCTAATTAGAGTTTTGTTTACTCCAAACAAAATTTCATACAAATTATTTCATATATTGAGATGACCTGAATACCACTTAAGGTAAATAGATCATCCAAATTAACAGATCATAAAACCAGCGTTGATTGTAATGAAATGCCATTTTCTCTGTGAGCCTCAGAGGCTCCCTGGAGCTATCAGACTGATATATGCTATATTATTCTGGAGCAGTAGTCAATGGAGTTCTGCCTACCGCAGACCACGAGCCCGTTTTGGTTATAGGGACCCAGACTTGGGTGCATTGGTCGTTTCGACCTTGGTTCAATCTGCGCCCCTTTGTCCTCCCCTCATTGGTGTGGTTCACCATTCTCCTCTTTCCCTGCTTCCGGCTCCTAAACGTCTGAGGGTTTCGGGGTCAGGGCAGGGTTTAGCTGGGGGATAAGACTCAAGCGGCTCTGGGGGGGGGGGTTGTTGTCCAATTCGAGGCGGGAACGGATTGCATTCAAGCTAGTTCCTCCTGCAGAGGCTCTGGGTCCTTTAATTCTCCTTGTCGATGGGACCCTTTCTAGGTCCTTTAATTCCCAGTCGATGGCAATTATGACATACTGTACTTTAAATGTAAAGTGTTCATAGGCAATTGCTCCCTGTGCGTCTCTGAGGGGGGGGGGCCAGGTTCTGGCTCATGGTTCCCAGTAGGCAAAACGATCACTGTGACTGATGACCCCCAAACTAATATAGCACATATCAGTTTCGATTGCTTCAGGGAGCCTCTGGGGTTCGCCCAAAAAATGGCATGTCATTACTTTCAACACTGTTTTTTTTAAGTTTTGGGTTGAATTCTGATCCCTAAGCTCCGCCCTTGCCTCATTGGAAGAGGCAGATTCTGGTCTTGGCTTCTTGTAGGTTTAAGAAGGTCTTGGAGGCCTAGTGCAATTCCCTGAGAGTTCAGCACCAGTCCGCTATAGCTACAGGACGCTACAGATAGGTCTTCCAGAAAATAGCCTTTCATTGTTGTTAATGCTTTTGTGCTAGATGGTCATACTGGCTTAGCACTTTCTCTTCATAATTGTCTTAACCTGTTAATGCTTCACTTTGTTTTTCATATTTCTGGATAGTTGTAACAACGTGTAACTTTGAGGATGAGCAGTTGTGTGGTTGGGGAATCACAGCTACAGATCATCCTATGTTCCAAGATGGTGGTGAAAATGTAGATGTTAAGAACATTAATGAAGATCAAGTTGGAGCAAGTGGAGTCCTTTTCACGTTAGTAAAATGTGGTTGGCAAGTGATGTAGGATTTCCTAGTGATTCTCTCATGTTACTTTGGTGCATCTGCCTGTATTATTCTGTTGTGGATTTAACTGTGTTGCTTCTTTCTGATTCTTTTATATATTTATGCTAATTCTTTTTTATGCATTAAATTTAAGGTTATGTTCTGATGCCATCTTCATGTGTTACTTCCTTGCTGTGTGTGTATCGTTATTGCTTTTCTTTTACATGTTTCTTATTTTAGACCCATTTACATAAATTTTAATGTCAATTTATTACGAGTAACTGTATTTGAAATTAGTCTCCATCCAAACATTTTTAAATAGGAGAAGCTTACTATCCTTTGATGACAGTTTACGTCATATGACATACAGTATAAGGTTTCACCCAAGTTGAAGGCAGCATATGTTTCCTGTCACTTTTTATTAAAGAAATTTAATTAAATTTGGGTTTGCTAAAAAAATTTATGTAATTACCTAGATTTATCTCTGGTGATTATTACTTAATAAAACAATAAGCCTTGTTGTTACACATTAAAAATCATTGATTAAGAGAATTAATAAAATACTGTACAATACATTTCTCATGCATCACAAAAGTTAACATTTTCAAATGACATAAGCCAAATGTCCCACTGATGTCCCTATAAGCTTTCATCTAAGGATTACAAGTCATTTGCCATGAAATATATAATTTCTTACATTTTGAATTGAGATGTATTGTACTAATTTATTTTGAGTAATCAAAGTTGATGATTTATTTATTTTTCTTTAGTAACACTTATCCTAATTCCATTTTGCAAGTGGTTTGAATTTCCCTACATTCGCAAGATTTTCTTGAACTAGTCAAGTAAAACATTATGGGTAAAGCACAGTTTTATCACCGGGGCAATATTTTAGTTTTATTTATCTCATAAAACATACACAACTTTTTATTTCAGATATTTTAATGCATTAGATATAAAATTGAAGCTTATATTAAGCTCATTTTTTAAAAAGTACCCCATAGCTCTGCCATCTTAATTCCTCCCATGAGCTCCCATCAAAGGGTAGCTATAGCAGAAGTTTCTCCAGGAGATTCTATCACCACACAAATCTTTCACTCCAGGAGGCTCTATCATCACCACAAACCTTTGATTTGTTCAGCTCTCTGACCCTTACCCTTTCATTCATATATTATTCTGTTTTAAGAGTCATGCTAAATGAATGCTTCAGAAACATAACACTGGATGTGAATATATGGTTTTTGTTTTTGTTTTTGTTGTTTTAGGTGGAAGTTGATGCAAGGGTTGACCTCCGTGGAGCCTCCCTTCCAGCAATATAAGCCAGAGGTAGACCACAGCTTTGGTAATAACAAAAGCTACTACGCTTATGTTTCTTCTGTGAATGATGATTATGATGATGTCACAGACCTTGCAACTGAATATTTCATTGGTAAGATGGTAGAATGATATCATAATTTGGTTTCTACTGTTAGGGTCAGTTTTTCAAACAATCCTATCTTAAAGTAATTAGACTTTAATTTTAATTAAGTAATTGAAAAAATAAGGCATTGAGTGTAGATGAAATGCTACACTCTGAATTTATCTCTCACTTATTTCCTTAAGCAGTATCTTGCTCCCTCTAAGACATTGCAAACTCCACCCTGGCCCAGTGCGATTTTCTCATCTCTGACGCACCACATATCTTTGCTAAACTTTATTGCCAGGCTTTATTAAGAGAAAGATAGACAGTGATTAATTCTGAATTTGCTTGTGTTCAGAAATAAGTTAAAAGTAAAAAAATCTTAGAAGAAACACTGATATTGTTGACCAAACTACATACTAGAAAGTGTGTGGTGTGTGGTTTGGTCAACATATTTTAGCCACGCTATTGTGACTCCTCGTCTGCAAACACCGATATTGTTTTCAAGTCTATGTTGGATCATGTAGTATTCATCATACTCATTTAATAGACAAAAAAATCTGTCTGGTATGATACAGGAAGAGAACTATTCCTGAAAAGTAGTGATCTGATACTTATCATTATACAGTACTGGCTTGCAATGCTTGGTTTACAACTACATATACAACTTCATCAGCATTATACAATACAGTACATAGAATGACTCCGACAATACAGTACTTGTCTTTCATTTGTTTCATATAATGAACAACATTGTGGTTAATTAGTAGGTACAGAAAATGTACATTAAATAAAGCCACTAATTTGCAAAACATTTCTACATCATTTACATTTCTTAATAACAAACCATCTCTATGAAGCAATAACTTAGTAGGTACTGTATCACATTCAAATGTTTGTATTACTGTACTAGTATATATAAATTAATTAATTAGTCTGAGAGGCTCGTAAATAAGATGTAAACTTCAAACATAATTTTATTTTATTATTAGGGGAAACTGCCAAGACCTGTCGTTTTGGTTTCTGGTACTGGTGGACTGGTCCGAAATCTGGGTCACTCCACGTGATAATAACACCCACAGTGGGAGATTCTCGTGAAGCCTGGATGATTGATGGCAACACTGGCAATCAGTGGCAAATGGTAAAGTTTGGTGTTAATCAAATTATTGGAATGTATTTAAATGAATTTACCTGAAGGCCACTAACGCTCTAGTGGCCTTAACATGGACAGGAAACCAGCATCTTGTCGCAGATTCCCCACATTTGCCTTGATGATTTTTTTCCAGTTAGATTTTAAAGCTTAACAGAATTTTCGCATTTACGGCTTTGGTGAGTAAGTGGTTCCATGGGTTTATAACTCTGTGGGTGAAAATCTATTTCATTACTCAAATTGTATTATGTTCAGGTGAAATTTACTCCTACACATTTATTTCCTTTCTCATGGTTTTAAATTATTCTTTATTTAATTATGTCCTTCCATTTACAGAATATTATTATTCTCTCCAAGAAACATTATGCTTGAATAAGAGCCACAGTATACATAATGTCAGTAGGTGTTGCTGTTGTCAAAGCATCTCTTCTGGATACAAAAAAATAGACATATCTGCTAATTATAAATTAAAACACTGAAAGTGTATTTGGGGGATTATATGATTGTATAGTAAACCAAAACATGGATATTTGATGACCTGACTGCTACCAGAGTGTTGAGTGACTTGACCTTGTCTGAGGAGTGACCAGTATATGAAATAATGAAGGACAGATCATGTGATTTATTAAATTTAACTAAATTTTTTATTCAGGTAAAAGTACATACATAGAAGATGAGTTACAAACATAATGTTGGATTTATAGATAGAGCTAGTACATACAATACCTAAAGCCACTAAGACGCACAGCATTTCAAGCAAGGTGTGGGGCGGGGGGAAATAAAAACACTTAGACTAAAACTTAATAGTAATTGAGATTAAAGTATAAGTTGTGTTGAAAAAGGAATAAAGAAAAAGGGGAGAACATGGATAGGTAAGGAATTTAGAAATGTAGCTAATAAAGTAGTTGGACTGAGACTAACCAAACTAGAAAGGTTAGATGACATTGCATCACCCACACAAATATTTCAAGGAGGTGAAGAGAAGGAATTTAGAAATATAACCATAACATGTGACATAATTAGTAAGAACATTGACAAACTGAACAACTCGAAAGCCCCAGGTGTGGATGGAATACAATCCAAAGTCATAAAGGAACTGGCAGAAGAACTATGCCTTACACTGAAATTACTTTTCACTAAGTCTCTGGACCAAGGGATAGTCCCTCTAGACTGGAAATATGCAAATGTCACCCCTATTTTCAAAAAAGGCAGAAAGAACTCGGAGGAGAACTATCGTCCAGTCAGCTTGACATCACACATCTGCAAGCTCATGGAGAGAATCCTAAGGGAGGGAATTATTCACCATCTTTCAGTGAACAATCTTGTTAAATCAATATGGGTTTGTTAAAAATAAATCCTGCCTTACAAACCTGCTCATATTTTTGGAAACAATAACCAGCTATTCAGACAAAGGACTTCTGGTTGCCATAGTATACACAGATTTTGCTAAAGCCTTTGACAAGGTACCACATGAAAGACTGGCGAGGAAATCACAGGCACTTGGAATAAGTGGAAGAATACTAGAATGGATAACACAGTGGTTAAAACAAAGAAAACAAAGAGTGGTGCTAAATGGGAATGAATCTGATTGGAGAAATGTGGTAAGTGGGGTACCACAGGGGTCCATTTTGGGACCTACCATTTTTGTCATACACATCAATGACATAGATGACAATATTACAAACCACATCATCAAATTTGCAGATGACACAAAGATTTGTGGCAAAGAGGGAAATGATAATGATGTTGTAGCATTACAAAGAGATCTTCAGGAATTCCACAAATGGTCAGATGACTGGCAAATGCTTTTTAATATTGACAAATGCAAGACCCTGCATGTGGAGCATAGCAACCCGCATCACAACCATCAAATTAATAACATTACATTACATTACAGCAGATGGATGAGGAAAAGGACCTTGGAGTCAAAATCTACCCTCAATAAAAGTTGTACAGCAGGTATGAACAGCAGGTAAAAAAACTTAACCAAACACTTGGAATAATCAAGCGTACCCTTGATGTCAAGGAAAAGAAGGTAGTGATTCAATTGTATAAATGTTTTGTGTGCCCTCATTTGGATTACTATATCCAAGCATGAAGACCACATCTTTAGAAGGATATAGCTGCTCTGGAGAAAGTGCAACACCAGGCAACAAAAATCATTCCAGAGCTAATTCAACTCTTGTATCAGGAATGGTTGAGGGCCACAGCGCTAACAACACTACAAATCAGGCATGACAGGGCAGATCTCATTGAAACTTTTAAATACTAAACAAAATGGAGGATGTTGATCCAGAAAATTTCTTCAGAAGGTCAGATGTAACACAAACAAATCAGGTTTCAAGCTCAACAAGCCACACTGTTGAACTGAGAACAAGATAGGCTTTTTCACCCACAGGATTATTAACCCATGGAACCACCTACCTGCCAAAGTCATTAATGCCAAAACTCTGTTGGGTTTTAAAGTACAGTGGGAAAAGATCATCAGGGCAAATGGGGGGTGGGGTGCCTTCGACAAGCTGCCAGATTCCTGTCCTCATCGAGGCCACTAGTGTTAGTGGCTCTCAGGGAAACTCAGGTAAACTCAGAATGTAGACCCCAACATGAAGATATGTGCTGCCCACCTATTTACCCCACTATTCAACAATGTTATTTGCAACATGTTAAACAAAGGAATTATTTCCATGATTAAATCTTGTGTCACATCCCTCCCTTTCTTTGGAAACCAAAAATAATTTTACCAAACCATTGTTCATTTTGGATTTGACCTATATCACTTCCTATAATTCCTGTTCAAGATTTTGAGTGTACAATATATCATGTATTTGATTAGCCAGATGGTACCAA
>WNGS01072847.1:5204137-5237876 GCA_020271785.1 Procambarus virginalis | reverse complement strand
CTGAAAGGTACCCAAAAGATAAATCACATGAATTACTGCACATTTGAAAATGCTATCAGTATATACAAGCACTTCATTCTTTACAGTGTAATCTTTAGGTTTTGTTGGAAACTGAAGATTTTTATGGATCCAGGCTCAAGTTGTGTAGGAAGCTCTGAGGTTATTCAACATGGGTTAGTGTTTAGAGTGCTGAGGGTACAATTGGCTATTCCCACAGTCAAGAGATAGCTCTGAAGTTGGATTAAGTATTGCAATCCTTATACAGGTATTTATGTTTGGATGTTTGGGATTTGTTCCTGGGACTTTAATGTAATGAAAGGATGTAAATCAAGACCTATTTTCTGGGAGGGGAGCTCTCTGTTGCTTCCCAAAGCTGAGTATGATACTGGTCAAGCCATGTCTTAGGAAAATTGCACCAGGCCTCTCCGACCTACTTATTCTACTAAGAGCCAAGACCAGAATCTGGTTCCCTCAAAGAGAACAGGGGAGCCGGGTCAGGGATCAAACTCAATAACAAGAGAAGACCTACCAGAAAACATAGGTGCCTTAGAACAAGCAGCTGCAAAACAAAAACTAAGTGTACCAGTAGGTAATGAGATATGAAGGAGTAATTTTTCATATTTGTCTTCTCACATACTGAAACATAAGATCATGGCCAAGACATGCAAATATCAGTTTAGACCTAGGGTGTTCACCAAAAACCTTAACCGTCAGCAGTGTTAAAACTAGGCACTGTCCAGTATAAAAAATTGTTAGAAGAATGAAGATAGACTCAACAGGTGGATGCCAATGTCATAAAAGACTATTATATAGGATATAGAGACAAGAAGGGATACTGGGAAAGACACTGAACTGGGTAAGGGAGTACGGGATGGACAGAAAGAAAGGATCATATTCAGAAAGAATGTATCGGGCTGGAGAGGAGCAGAAAGTGGGATCCTTGAGAACTCTATCTTCAGTCTATTGCTCTTTCTATTTTATGTTGATAACCTATCTGAAGGAGTAAGCTTATACATACATGTTGATGTTTGCAAATAATACAAAGCTAATGAGAGTAAAAACTGAGGAGAACTGTCAAATGCTGCAGATAGACCTTGACAAGCTTCAAGAGTGGGTAGATAACTGGCTGTTGGAATTAGATCCAAACAAGTATTTTGTAATCAAGATGGAAAAAGGGGTTAGGAGACTGGTAGGAACTACATCATAATGGGTAGAAAACTACAAAAATCAATAAGAGAAAAAGACCAAAAGTGGACATAATAAAAGCTCTAACACCAAAAGTTTATGTGAACAGGATAAAATCAGTATCATATGAGAAGTTGGCAAACATACCAACAACCTTCATGCAAACTGCACGTATTGTGAAGAAGAGAAGGAGAAACATACCAACAGAATTTATGAATCTAGACCAGGAGGATTGAAAGTTTCGTACACTTCCTGTGTATGACCATTGCTGGAGTATGTAACACTAGCATGGAATCTTGTGAAGCAATAAAGGAAATTGAAAAAAGTCCAGAGGTATACAACTTGACTACTTTCAGAATTGATAGGGTTCAGCTGTGAGGACAGGTTAAGATAACTCAACCTCATAACCTATAAGGAAAGAAGGAAGGATATATGATTACTACATACAAGATACTTAGAGGAATAGACAAAATAAACATGGCTAGTTTATTTAAATTAAGAGAAAGTAAGCCATGAGAGACATAGTGTAGGTGGAAGTTAGATGGGCAATTGAGTTGTAGAGATACACAGGAATTTCCATACCCTGTACAAGTGGTCAGCAAGGAAAATTTATTGAAAATAAAAAAGCAAAGCCATTTCCATGCAAAATTTCAAGAAATAAATGTGACATAACTTGAAGATCAAGAGAGGTAGCAAGCACTGAGATATAAAAGACTAGGAGACAGGGCATAAAAAGAGCTCTATACTTTTTCCCAGTGGTCACAAACATGCAAGCACTGATGTAAGCACCATATATTTGTTTCCTAATTTAAAATTTATGTTATAGTAAATTGTCATACATTGAGTCCACATAACAAGGGATATGTATATTTGAGTATTTTTTCGTTATAAAAAAATATTGTGTCCCCTTTAGGACTGACATGTGAAGACATGGACCAATATCAGTGCAGCAGTGGTGCATGTGTGGTGGAAGACTCTGTGTGTGACTTTTCTGACGACTGCCTCGACAACTCTGATGAAGCCTTGGAAATCTGTAGCTCCTTCATTGGCCGCTGCTCATTTGAATATGGATTGACAGTTGATTGGAAAGAAGATGTAGATGACAGCACTGATTGGGTGTTGATGCAGGCCTCTTCTGATAATTCAGGCACTTTGCCTGCATATGATCATACACTTGGCACCAAAAAGGGTAAAGTAGTTTTACTTCTAATATATTATATTCTTTCTTTCTATGTTGCCATGATAATAGAGCAATATTGCAGCTTCACATAGCAAAAAGGCTCTACAACATGACTAACAATTTTGTTATACTATATTTGCCAGATTTGTCATTATAATAAATGTTCTGTCTTAGTGTTTTGTTTACAAATACAAATACTTATTCAGGTAAAGTACATACATACAAGGTGAAATACAAAAGTTGATGGATTTATAGATAGAGCTAGTACATACAATGCCTAAAGCCACTATTATGCAAAGTGTTTCGGGCAGGAAAAACACTAAAACTAAAACTTAATGCTAATTGAGATTAAAGTATTAATTGTGTTGAGAAAAAATCAGAAAAAATGAACAAAAGGGGTGGGGGGAACATGGCAGAAAAAAACAAAAATACAATTTGGGCAACAAACAGCATTGTTTAAAATTGTAGACATGGGTTGACATTTACCTTTTCACTGTAAATGTTGCTTGAAATTGTTTTAGAGTATTTTAACAAAATATATCTGTAAGGGACAAGGTCATTGTGAGAAATCTTAGCAGACAATTCCAAAAGCTGAATTCTGTTAAATGTGAGAAGTATGGGTGGAAGGTCTCATATTCCAGGGACAGAGGGTTGGTGATATCTAAATATTGTTTTTGCAATACAGTATATTGTAAAACCTTAGTCTTACATCCAAGGGAAGTTACAATTTGGAGAATGTTAAGGTAGAACATTTTATATACCAGTACAACATTATACTGTACCTATAAAGAGATGCCCAAGTTGAACATGATACTGCTTATATTCATTCATAATCTTACTAATGTGTACTTCTTTTAACAGTAAGCTTACTTTGTTAAATATACTAATTATGATTTATTGCACTTGAAATATAAACTGCCATATTCCAATAATAATGTTAATAATTCAATCATGACAAAACAAATTAACAGATACCATTTAACCATTACTATTTTTATTATATCAAGCCACTTGAAAAAGAACATGAAACAATGGATACACACTGGATAAATTTAGAGTCAGAAATGACTTTTGTAAACACTTTTTAAGAAATTAGGTTGTAGAATTATGGAACAAATTACAGGGTAATATAATAAGTATGGGATTGCAGGATTATTTCAGTAATTATGCAGCCATGACATACACCAAATTATATACAAATGTTTGACATCCAAGAGTGCTCACTGGAGTGTAAACCCAATTCCAGCTCTATTTAAAATGCAGTAATAAACTTAGTTATTTCATATTGCTTCAGCTTTACAGTACTATATTTGATGTTCTTTTAAAGGATATGATTATTCATATTTTGATAATTTTATTAAAAAAGGTCACTATATGCTACTGGATGTGTCAAGATCGAGCTCAACTCCTTTGGTGGGACGTCTTCACTCTCCAGTGATCCTAAGTGATGTGTCTAAGTGTGCCATCAGGTTTTGGTACCAGACCACGGGTGACAACCCTGGTGTCATCAATATTTACACGTCAGTAACCTGTACCTGTATATTAGAATTATTTAAAAGAAAATATATTATACAGATATAATAAATATACAAGTGGCAATTGCCAAAAAATGTGAAAAGTGTCATAAAAATAGTTTTTATTATAAATGAACTACAATTATAGCTATCAATAATGTACAGTATTTACTTATTGTATAATGGGTCGTATTAATCTGCTGTATATTTTCAGACGCACATCATATTATGAAGGTGGTTCCCACCTTGTTGCCAGTCTCACCAGAACTGCCAAGAATGTGTGGCTCAAATTCAGCATGACTTTTGTTAAATCTGATACTGGTAACTTTCAGGTAAGAATCATATTGACAAATTTACTCAGTCAGCAATTGGGTGTATAGCTGTATGGTATGCTGTTATTTTAATGAATGTCGATATAAGTGTCTGATGATTACCCAACTATACTACTTTGCCGGATATAAAGCATTCACAACTGCAGGCCTGACAAAAATGGTGGTGGTACAGCGATCTATTATCAAGATAACTTCACTTGTACACATGTTATTAGCAATAGAGACGACTACTGTATGTACCTTTGCTTAATTCTCAGTCAAGTCCCTTAAATTGTCAATAAATTGGAGCTATTGTTTAAACAATATTGAGATAATATTGTTTAAACATTCAAAGCAAATCATATCTTAGAATTCATACAAAATTCACTTTGATGGAGCACCTGATTAAACCTAAAGCTTTAAACATTTTCATCATCAGACAGTTATTGGATTTCAAATTATTCAAATTATATATTTCTAAGAATAATCCTTGCAAAAACCTAAAGTTTAAGCAATTTTATTGGTTTACTCAGTCTAAAAATGCAGATAAATTTATCATTTATAATTTTGTACAGTCAGCTTCAGACTAATGTCTGAAGTTTTTCTAGTGTAGTACAGTACTACTGTGCAAAAATATTTGTTATCATTAACCTCATGTCCTCTGCCAAAGAGCATATTTCACTATTATTGGATACCCTTCATTAATATTGTACAATAATAATTTTCCATTTAATATGGGAAAATGCATGCAAACAAAATGTTAACAAATTCTTGTGATTACAGGTGGTGTTGGAAGGTTATTCTCCACAGGACAGAAATGGCTTCTTGTTACTAGATGACTTATCCATGACTCCCTATTGTGAAGTGTCTTCTGAGCAACATCTTCCTGGAGAAGATGACATTACAACGCCCAAACCAAAATGTCCATCAGGGCAATTGGACTGTGCAAATGGTCAATGTTACAACCCTGTTGAAGCTTGTAACTTTGTAGATGATTGTGGTGATGGCACTGATGAACGAGACTGCAGTAAGTTTGCTGGACCCTAATTATAAAAGAAAACTATAAATATTAGACCTCACCGCTGCGCCGCTCGTCTGCGCAGCCCTCCCCTCCCTGGGAGGAGAAAGGGGGCAGCACCGAACCCTTTCCGCTGACTAACCAGCAACTCCAGTTTGTTGGCTAATGCGATCCGGGGCAGTCGTCAACTCTGGCCTCGGTTTCCTGGCAGTGTTTTGCCTTAGTGGTATTCTCTGCGACTTAGTGGTGTTGTGGCCAGGTGTAAATAAGTGTACCGGGGCTGCATGCACTTAGGGCAGCCTTCCCTAAGCGCCCTGTGAGTACCACCCCTGGGTACTATTGGTCTCTTCCCTTATGCCTTCTGGATGCCATTTCCATAGGGCTTTTTGCTTCTTGGCATTTACCCCACCCTTGGGGCCAGCTGGGGTTTCGTGGCCCTTGTTTGGCCATGGGTAGGGAGTGGTAGTGTTGCTGGTTGGGGCGTTAAGGTGTTGCACAGCCAGTTTACCTAGGCAGTGGCCGGTTCCTGTTTCCTCTGGGGAGCATTGTACTTTTGCTGGGGGTTATATTTTATTTTTGTTCTTTGCCTGGTGGGGGTCTGCCTTGTGTGGCTATAGATCCACTTCTATTATTTTGGTGGTCCTCCACTAGCTTCCCGTGATTGTACACATCACAGGGGTTTCAGTGTTTTGATCATGCCCTTGTGTAGCTTTTGGGTCTCACTGGTTAGCAACACCTTGCCTGGGCTTCCCTTAGCAGTCAGCCTATTGGCCCAGGAAAACCCTGTCGGGGCTTGGTGGACTTATGGATGCGCCTTCCGAGTTCCAGCTCGCCTCATGCGAGATTGAAGGTTGCTGTGCACCCTTGTCTCAGGGTGACAGTAATTTTTGCCTCCATCATGCTGCCTGTTGGGTCAACGAAACCTTTGACCTGGAGTCTAGCGAGTCGTGTTCTCTGCTTGTTCTCCAATTTACCCATTCTGACAACATTGATATTTGGGTACAGGCACCCAGAAAATTGCTTTTATTACATTCAACACTAGTTTTTTAACCATTCCACTTGGTTGTTCCATAAGGTAAAATTCTATTGATCAGGATCTTCTTCAGGCAGAGCTGGTCAACACACCACACTGACACAGTAGATAAATATTCAAAACATTCTCATCAGGTCATACTGGTGCTAGGACAACACTGGAGAATACTCACTCCAACCCAGAATGTAAACAGAAAAGTGTTTTACATAAGTTCAAAAGCCTTTCCATGTATTAGAATAAAGATTGCCAAGCTGTTCCTTGACCTACCAAACTACCCAATAGGACCTTTCCTCTGACTGCCACCAGGTACTAGTTATGAGAACCCTCTGTTGGCAGCCACTTGGAATGCCATGAGAGGACATGGGAAGGCTCTTTAGTTTATGATTGTACTTTATGTTGGTTATATGTAGCTGGTTAAGTGATCTTCAGTAACACCTTAGCTCTTGATATGACCAGCAAGACTGAAAATTACCTGTGGTGCTGGTCCCTGAAAGTCATCGTGCTTGATAGTTCATGATCCTGATCTATAGACACAGTGGAGCTTGCCATAGGAGCAGCTAAATGATTCTGCTCAGAATAGTGTTCTTCATATGCAGTAGTATTTTAATCTCATAGCCAGATTTTTTTTATAAGCTTGACTTTAGTTGAATTTTGTAACCAAAGCTTAATTCAGTTACAGTGCAACCACAATTCAACGAACTATATGGGACCAACCACAATTCATTGTACTGAGAAATTCATTGCAACTAGAAATGCCTCCAGGATGCAATTGCAGGATTTTTTTTTTACATAATAAAATGACCCAACTGTTTCTTGTAAAATTGTCCATCTATAAAAATCATTAAAAACATGATTGGAACAATATTAACAAAATTACCCTTCATACCTTAACATTTGCAACACTCTATGGGCTGATTTCACTGAGCGAAATTTTAATTTCAACCTGTCATATGAAGGACAACTACCATGAGAACCTGCCTGTAAAGAGATTTAACCACATCTTGGATATTTCTCATGCCTTAGCCTTAAAACCTCATTTTCAGAGGAAACCAAGCCCATATGTGTGAACGAAAACTGGGAAATCTCAAAATAAAAATGAACCAAAGAATTTAGTTTGAAACATGCTCAATGGCTTTTCCAAGGCCCCAGCTGTTTCTTGTAATACAGTATTGCATTCATTTACCAAAATCATTAAAACGTGATTGGAGCCCTATTAAGAGAGTTCCCATTCATACCCCTCATATTTCCCATTCTCTATGGGCCAGTTGCATTAAGGGGATCTTTAATTTTAACCTTTAAAAAGATGAGGAACTTTTCCATCAATCTGTTAACTCCGTCCCAGCATTCTAAGGAAATCCACACATCTCCTGCTTCAGCAAGCTCTTGTTTGTTGAATTGGGTAAGTAAATCTGGAAAGTGTGCATTCCAACTGGAGACTCATTGAATCAAGGTTCGTTGAATCGAGGTTCCACCGTATTTATTATCATAAATTTTGTAAGTACAACATTTAATTGATATGATTTGTTTGTGTATTTTGAATATGTAATACTTTTATAATTTATCATATTAAAGCAGAAATTTTTTTATCTAAATTTAATTGTCTTCAGGTAAAACATGTGATTTTGAAACGGATTTGTGTGGATGGTTTGAGAACAGTGCCAATTCTATCCACTGGGCCATTACTGGCTTCCCGTCTGGTGATCCTGGTCCAGATGCTGACCACAGTGGGGATGTTTCCAAACATGACCTCAGCTCCTCCAAGAGTGCGGTTAGAACCATTTATATACGTATTTGTAATTTAAACTAAAACAATACTGAATCTGATAAAGATGCATAGTTTTGGAAAAGATGAGAATTGGTACATTGGAATGCACAGTGGAACTCCCATGATGTGGATCCCTATTTTCTGAATTCTCAAATTATCTGGATATACTGTTCCATAGTAATTTCAGGTACTCATACCCTGTTAACTGGAGCATGTCTGGGGTAACCCCCATTTTGTGTGAAGTCTCAGCACGATTCGGTGGCAGAGGACATTTATTTATACCAAATAAACAAAAAATACTTTCCTGTATATACATTGATTCATTAATATTTCAACACTATTACTGTACAGGGAATTTTAGCACATGTGACTAGGAGTGTGTATAGTCAGATAAGATGATATTCTGGTAATGATGACTCAAGACTCTTTTAATTGTCTCTTAAAAAAAATATAGTCCAGCCTGAATGACTGACAAAGGGACATTCATTAAGACAAACTCACTTCTGAACCCCTCTATTGATGTGACTGCCAAATAAGGGCTTGCTATCTGCCTGGCCAATTTTGCTCAGGTAGCAGGTGGCAGCCTCATGGTGTCCAAACCTTAGAAAAATTTTCTTTCTGTGAATGTGTTTTATGTGCACAATAGCCTATACGTACCTGAAAATCCCTGCAGCAGCATGATGATTCATGATGACCCTGCTTGACTGTTTATAGACATCGAGAATCATAACTTACAGATCTTAGTTTAGTTCATTTACCTTAGAGAGCATCCAAATAATTATATATTTTAAAGCAACTCTCATGTAAATTCAAAGCCTTCTATTTTAATTACCAGGTTTGTCGGTGCTATATCTGTGAGTGTTAATATTCATACCAGCATCCTAATACTGCAACACTTTCTTCGTGCAGAGCTTATCTGGACAGACAGCAATATTGAGTCTCGGGTATTCTCTGCTGCTGGTCCAAATTGTGTCTTGACCTTCTATTATACATGGAAACACTGAAGTGAAGTTCTACTTGTGTCTCTCTTTAGGAGACTGAGTCGAATGTGGTATGTATACCTAGTTTGTTGCTGATAAATCAATACAAGTTAAACTGGCTGCTCTATTTACATTTACATTCTCTGTATATTAATTTATTTACTTATTCATATACAAGAAGGTACATGCGTTGTTAAAGTACATATGCTGGTGTTGAGTAGTACATTCTTGCAAAGCCATTAACATGCTATTGTTTAGGACAGGCCCTTAAGCTAACAAATAAGTGTAATGATAGGTACTGTACTTTGTAATTAGAATTTAAATTCACATGATAACTACATCAGTATAAAGAGATAAAATAAAATATACTGATGAAGTTGCATTTCTTCAATGTAATATACTGGGTGAGAGGGTAGCACAAGATACTGTGTGAGTTAATAGCACAAAGTCTTTTAAAGTTGCAGGCTGTTTTCAACATTTAACACTGTGTTTCTTATATTTTCCAGCACTGAATATACTTTTTAGACTTGTACAGTATTTTCTTTGCTGTTTATACTGTTCTGGGATGTTGCTTCCTGCTATGACAACACTCTGCGCATGTACAGAACTGACTATTGTACTGGCGGGGATTCCAAATGCAAGCGTTAAACAAGAGTTCCAGACTGTTTTTCAACGTATAACCTATTTCTGTGTCTCTTCTTTGTTATATTCTTCACAAGGGTCTCTCTCTTACGTTGGCCTGGGTTTGTATCCTGGCCGGAAAGGATTGACTGGGCGCCAATCCTTAACTGTAGCCTTTGTTCACCCAGCAGTGAATGGGTACCTGGTTCTTAAATAATTTGGTGGGTCATATTCTGGGAAAAATTAGGATTAAAGACCTGCCCGAAATGCTATGCATGCTAGTGGCTTTACAAGAATTTAAGAACTCATGCACAGGGGTATATAGAAATAAAATAAAAAATAAAAAATTACCATATGGAAAAACATCTGGCAAATGGAATTTAACATGAATGAAATGTTATGGAATGTGGAATAGGAGATAATAGCCCACATACAGCCTACAAATTATGTGGAAAAGCTTTAAAGAATTCTGGTAAGAAAGAGATTTTAGGGTGGTCCTTGACAGAAAACTCTCACCTGAGGACCATGTCAAGAAAATTGTGGGAGGAGCATATGCTTTTCAATTTCAGAATTGCCTTTGAATACATGGATGGCAAAATATTAAAGAAAATGTTCACAATCTTTGTGAGACCAAAGTTGAAATATGCAGCTGTTGTATGGTGCCCATATCTCAAACAGCACATGAGAGCAAATTGGAAAAGGTGCAAAGCCATCCAAGAAAATAGCTCACTTCAATTGTCAATCACTGTTGGTTTGATGGGTGTGTTTAATATATTGCAAAGGAATGTAAAGTGGTGTAAATGTATTTTAATGGGAACTTTTGAATTCTTTTAACTCCTTTAAACACACATCCTGTTACAGTACCATTTTAATTTCATGCTATAAACATGTTATATATTGTTACACTGCAGTGTACTTGACCAGTCCTCTATGTTACAGGCAAATGGTGTTCAACCTGAACTACTGCTTGAAATGTCAGATAACTCACAAAAATGGGCCCAAAAATTTGTAAATATTGGCAACAAGAAAGATTTTTCTCTATATTTCAAGGCTATACATGGCCAGGGAAAGGTATGTAAAACACTTATGATATATATTTAATTTTCAACTTACCTTAATTTAAGGAATGGTTAGTTTTTCAACACTTAGATTTTAAAATTAAACATTTGTCTAGATAGGAAGTTTAAAATCTTTTTATTTTAATAAATATTTAACTGAAGATCAAACTAGTGCTTTGGGTATTTTACTGATACATTTAATAATGCCATTATGTGAATGGGTTGCACTTAATTATTGTAATGCATGAAGTGTATTTATGATTAGACACTAATTAGTGTAGTGAGGAAATTATATAAGATGAACAAGAAAGAAATTACGTTAAAAATTATAGAAAAAACTTGTGAAGGGGTTGAAGAATATGTAATGACAACCATTTTCAAGTCATATAAGGACAATTCTTGTGTAGTCGATGAGTGCAAGATATGAGAGCAGTGTTGAAGAAGTCAGTCAGAAGTAAACAATAGATAAGATGTGTGCAACTTTTGAATGATTTGAAGTAATAAATAAACAAAGAAATGTAAATATGCTATTTGAAAATAAATTAGACATAGCATGTACTGTACTTGCAACTAGTAGATTCTTTAATGATATCACTAAATCAAAAATAGGTAAAGTTACTTGGCACTTTAAAAATCAAAAGTACCAGTAATCTATCTTAAAACTAGAGACACAGTATAACTATAAACCAAGCCATTTTATCTCTTATGTAGCCAGTCTTATATAGTGTCTCAGTAATGTAGTTAACAATTGCTTGTTTAACATTCAAGAGTTATCCAGTACTTTGTAGTTTCCTAATTAAGTGATTTTAATGGATTTTTTACTACAAATGGATATTATACTGTAGTTATGAATATTTTTCAGACTTATATTGCAGTGGATGATATAGCATTCAAGAATTGTTGCTCAACTCGTGAATGCCAAAGTAACATAGATTTCCAGTGTGCTGATGAATCCTGTATTCCACGGCAGTATGCCTGTGATGCCAAGTATGACTGTCCAGATAAGAGTGATGAATACAGATGTGAAAATGTTCAGGTGAGTACATCATTAAATATGTAATTGATTGCCCCCTTTTGTTTATTTAATCTGCTCCTATTATTACTATTTTGTCAACAATGTACTTTTGCATGAACTTGTAAGATTAAACTTGTATTTCTTAAGGGAAACTGCAACTTTGATAAAGAATCATGGCTTTCTGATTGTGGATGGGAGCGCTCTGCTGATGATGACAAAGACTGGTCTCGAGGTAGCTCCTCCTCTGATCCTCTCGGTGGTCCTTCCCATGACCATACATTAGGATCTTCTGGTAAGAATTTAACCTTTCCAATAAAAATGCAGGAATTTAACTTTGATTTTAGAGTTCCAAGCATGCCCAAGCATAGTTTGTACTTATTCAGTAGCTCGGTTAGATTAATACTAATACTTGTGAATCTCATCACTCCCAAAGAAACCTAACCTAATCTCTCGTATCTGTTTACCTCATAACTAGACTTTACATTAGAAAATAAAAATTTTAAGACACTCCTTTTCAGAATGAAGCTTGGGGTGGCATTATTGTTGCAGAAAATATACAACTACATTCTGTACAGTACTAGTGCAGGGTGTCCCTTACTTGCAAGCATCCAACTTACAAACATCTAATCTTACGAATGGCTTCACAAGTCCCCATTTTTACATCTAGATCTGAAAAAAACAGCTCCATCATCCCCCCATAATACAAACAGCACTACTCGTCCATCCACATGACTATAGGGTTCTACAAAAATTTCCACATGACCCCAAGTGCCATGTGACCAACTAGCTGCCAAGTCGGCAGTATTCTTATGCCTAGTGTAGATCTACTGTGCATTCTGTGGACTATTTCAGATATTAATCAAGGGAAATACTATTAATAATAGCTGAATTAGGAGGAAGAGTGTTGGTGTATCACCATGACGAAAGAAGAGGCAACCCATTACCCGAGGTAGGAAGCTACTCTATAGACAACCACTTTGAAAAGGGTGAAACACCAACACAGTCTGCACATGTTCAGAAGCTGCACATGTTCAGAGCCTGCACATGTTCAGAGGCTGGGACATCTTGAGGTTATCTTGAGATGATTTCTGGGCTTGGCATCCCCCATGGCCCAGTCCTCAACCAGACCTCCTTTTTGTTACACACCCCAGGAAGCAGCCCGTAGCAGCTGTCTAACTCCCAGATACCTATTTACTGCTAAGTGACAGGGGCCTCAGGGTGAAAGAAACTCTGCCCATTTGTTTCCGCCTCCACCGGGGAACAAGCCCAGAACCTCAGGACTACGAATCCGAAGCGCTGTCCACTCAGTTGTCAGGCCCCCTAGGAAAAATTGGTGCTGATAAGAAAAATAAGATATTCAATATTTCTATTTAGGTTGTAGTTTCACTCAATAGTACTAATTGTCATGGATAGTTCCATACTCTGATTTAAAATATTCAATAATTTATTGGTTATTGATAGATAAGATGCTTTCTTTAAAATTCAGCTTAGGATGTACAGGTATTATCTATAAATGTAAATTAATTTTGTAATTGGTTGTTTTCTTTTTCTAGGATATTATCTGTTTTTATCAAGTGCAGAAGAACTACCAGGCAGAATAGCATCCATCAAAATTCAGAAGGAATACCCACCATCTACTGATATATGTTATGTCCGTTTTTGGTACTACATGCACAATAGCGACAGCACAGTTGATGTTGGCTCCCTCAGACTTTACCTTGAAGGTACAGTACAGTCTAGCATATCAGTTTATATTTGTATTGTATTTTAATTAGTCAAATCCTGTCAAGTAATATTTGTAAATAATTTTAATTTGTATTGAAATTTGTACATTTTATTATTTGTATGTCTTCCTCGGCTGACCCTCAGTAGCTTTCCAGTGCATTGGTTCTGGCCCTGCATGAAAAAAATATAGGGACATTGATAGATAAGCAACTAGGGTGGCACCTAAGATAGCTAGAAATGAGTATGCCAAAATCAGGAGGGCAGCAGAGCAACAGGTTGAAAACAACATTGCAATAAAAGCAAAGGACCAACCTAAGCTATTGCATATCCACATACAGAGGAAAACAATAATATGAAACCATGTATGATCAGACTGCAGGTATAGAGAGAAATGCTATAGGAACACTATTGGCAAACAGCGAAGAACTCATCAAGAGGTTCCAAGAAGTCTTCAAATCAGAATCAGACTGGTGTCGAAGGTGAGGTAACAACAGGCTGGCAGAATCAGCAATAGACAGAATTGAAATTAATATAGAAAACATAAAAATACACTTGGAGGAACTAGAGGTAGCAAAAACATTAGACCCAGACCAAGTATCACCATGGTTACTGAAGGAAACTGTAGGGGTTTTGTGTTAACCATTAACTACAGCTTTCAACTTAACACTAAGACAGGAGAGCTTCCCAAAATCTGGAAAAGGGCAAATGTAGTTCCAATATTTAAGAAACTAGACAGCTTCTGGTGGTCAAGTTCGGGCACTTCATGCTCTTTGCCAGAGGTGGAGGTTTTTTATTTTGGTCCAAAAGATCACTTTTACATTTGTACCCTTCTTCATTTTTGGCTAAGAAGGAAACTTCAACCCTCCTGTAGAGTCTTATGGTCATTGGTTTCTCTAGCCTTGAGTGCAACATATGCTCTGTCCTGTGGCCACAGTGTAGCATTATTTGCATGCTACTCACTCTGTTGTGGGTGATACATTGTTTATTAACCCCCGTTTCTCTCACTCCTTGTTTCAGAGGCCATCTCTTCCACATTATCCATGATGTGCATAAATTTGCTGCTGTGTCAGCTTTCCTTGTCAATATGTTCATGGCCAATATCTGGAATCAGTGCTTTTGGCAGTCTAACAGGGAGTTGGCCTCCCGTTATTTATTGCATGTTCATTGGCATCGTCACGCCCTTGGCATTATTCTTCTCTTATGAATTTACATGAATTTACCTGAGGGCCACCCATACTAGTGGCTGCGACAAGGACAGGAAGCCGGTGGCTTGTCAAAGGTCACTCCATTTGCCCTGATGATTTTTCCAGCTTTATTTTAAAACTCAGCAGGGTTTTGGCATTTATGGCTTTGAATAAACCCAGTTAGCCTCATTTTTCATCAACTTGCTCTCTCCTGGCCCCATTGTAAGCAAGCCAGGGGAGCTACTGGGGGCCTAGCAGAAAAAGGCATTTCACTGTATTCAGAGCTTAATTTTTTATGTTAAGGATTATAAGCATTGTATTAAGCAACATTGAGATTCATATTAAAATATTTATTAAAATATATTCAGAGCATTTCAAAGTAACAAATGGTTTCATTCATGGCAGAGTCTTCTGGAAGGCGCAGACTACTCATGTCTCACAGTGGTAATTATGAGGCAAAGTGGCTGGAAGAAGTGTTGCTAGTCTCATCCAGTGACTCATTCTACCTCATATTTGAGGGGGAGACTGGTGATCCATTCAAAACATACATTGCTCTAGATGACATCTCTCTCACACAGGTAAGACTTTGGCTATATAGTCCTTCCACCACCCCTTCTGTAACACCATAAATGGGTTTTGTTTAATATTTTACATACAACGAGAGTCAGTTCATTTTCCGATATGTTACACTTCCTCATAAACTTAACTTTGCTCTTTGTGAATTCACTTGGCTTGAGGTTTTACAGGAACATATTCCTTGCACAGATCAAGGTCAGAATGTATAGTATCTTTGATTTCTGTGGTATGTTGACCACACATACCAGTTCATGATATGACTTTCCTATACTGTAGTGAAATATACTTAATACAGTATTTTAAGAACATTCTGTACATTTGATGTTTGTATATTGTATATACATATATTAGTAGACAAAATAAGCAATATTCAGACCACTTGTAACTAATGAAGTGCATTCTCTTAAATCTTAAAAAAAAACTTCTGGTGCATTCATGTCTGTGTAAAGATTACTTGGTCACATCCTAGGCAATATCTTGCTCTTCCTAGGATACATTTATAACTCTAATCTCACCCATTTTGATATTATATCCAGCTGTAATAAAGATCTTTTCCAAGTGCCAGACCAAAGCTGGAGAAAGAGTGACAAAAGGTACATCACTCCAAGCCTGTCTTAAATTATATAGACTGCCAAGTTTTACTTTCTAACAGCCAATAAATAGTTGGCTGTCAGGATGCAAACTGCTATCATGTGGCAGCACCGATGGTGTAAACAAAAGCATCTGGTTTTGCAATTATAATTGCAAATTATAAATTAATTTATAATATATATATATATATACACTTGCACCAGAGGTGGTATCCCTTCTAGGTAATATATATATATATATATATATATATATATATATATATATATATATATATATATATATATATATATATATATATATATATATATATTATACATACATATATAAATTAATTATAAATTACTATACTGTATTCTAGGCTCTCCCCAAGGAACATTAGCTTAGTCGGCAAGGGCCATTTTCTTTTAGTTGTGACAGTTAATTCATCATAAGACTGTTAGTGTCATATGCAGCGAATCTGCTATTTTGAACGCTTCACATGTGTGCGTGTGTGTGTATATATACTGTCATTGCATGTTTCGGTTGGGGTTTCTCTTCTTAAGTTGCCCCTTCTTGCAGGGCATATGATTAGAAGCCTAGGCATTTTAGCTGTGCGCAAACTGTTTAGGTTCACCGAGTCATGTCATCACATACTTGCTTTCATGTGTTGTTCAACCTAACAGGTCGTGCTTTTCAATGCTAGAACTTTTATTATTTATTTTTGTTTATTACTGGTGGGCCCTTGCTTATTATCTATGGTGACAGGGTTTGGTTAGGGTTTGCTGAGTATACAAGTCTTGTGATGGTATCCTCTTCAGACTTGATCTGAGGAGCATTGTCCCGAGACCTAACTAGATGCTTGGAATGTTTGGTCTAGCACCCTTGTAAATATGGAACCTGATTGCTATCCTGTGAGTATCTGACTTTGAAAACTGTGTTCCTGTTTTCTTAGTCTTGATCTATCTTATATCAGTCACTCCTACCTCCATTTCTCTTTCCATTTCACACAGATGTTATCTTTATTAGGGCTATTTGTCAGAAATTTTTATACAGTATAGGGCTTCAGCCCTTAATTATTAGTAGCCAGCAAGGAATAATGATTAAGCACACATTTTCATATTTTAAAAATGACTAATTTCAGGAATGTGTAACTGGTGTAGGTCCTCCACCTATTAACAGTACATGTGAGAATACTGACAAGCAGTGTGCAACAGGAGAGTGCATCCCTGCAGACTTCTTCTGTGACTGTTATGCAGACTGTGTTGATAGTTCAGATGAGCTGGATTGCTGTAAGTATTTTTTAATAATAATTCTGTCATTTCTGAAAGTAATTTTTCAATACCAATTGTTCAATACTATACTGTACTCGCCAAGTTGTGTTTGTGGGGGTTGAGTTCTGGCTCTTTGGTCAAACTGTATGTGTAAATAGAATATCAGGGATATGCTAGATTTCTAGAGCAGTACTGAAAAACCAGAGGAACTAGAAAGCAAAAATTATAGATTTAACAACTTAGAACCAAATAAGTGCATTAAATATTGAATCTGCAAGAACCACTGAAACAAAATTAAGCATTGAAATGAAAGCACTAAAATCATGATAAGGAATGAAGGCTGTTCTACCTACCTGCTCAACACTGGTCAAGTACACACCTCCCAACTACTTAAGTTATGTGCTCCTTTTTCTCAAGTGTGATTGAAAGATGGTTTGTTTCTTACAAGACTACAATTTGCTAGGTTTTGAGACTTGCCTGCCTTTTGATTACAATACCTGATATTGAATACCAGTGAATTTCACTGGTGTATAATAAACTAAATTGATTATGTAATTAAATAGTTTTAATTTCTAATGAAGTTTAATAATTTTAGCTGTAACATGTCCATCGACAATCACACGACCAATGATAACTACAACGACATCTATGTCATCTACCACTCCAACCACGACTCAAGGCCCTAATGCGTGTGACGATACCCAGTTTCCATGTGGCGACAAGGACTTTACCTGCATACCCAGCATGCTCCTTTGTGATGGTATCCATGATTGCCCCAATAGTAAAGATGAACTAGAATGCCCAGGTACTTAATGACAATTAAATGTACAAGTTTACATCTTCTGTTTATAGTATATGTACAAGTTTACATTCTCGGTTTATAGTATATGTACATTTATTCTCTGCTCATAATACAGTACAGTATATGTAAATTTATTCTCTGTTTATAGAATATGTTTACATTTATTCTCTGTTGATTAGTATTTGTTCTGTTTATTGTGCACTTGTTGGGCACAATAAACAGAGCATATACTAATAATATATTTTCTGCGGTTGGAAGAAAACGCACACAAAGAGTGGGGGACTTGCAGCTTAGACGCAATTCTTTAGTCATATGTTTTCTTTGCACAGAAAAAACACCGCTTTTGTCAAGCAGTGTCCATATTGTATTCATTACACAAACCTAAAGACAATTTGCTCAGTAAATACTAGTAATGATATAGTCAGTGCAGTCTTGACTTATGAAGCTCTAACTTTTTTTATCTTTTGCATCATTAGTTACTTTTGTTCTGGCCAGCTTTAACTGCTCTCTCTGTACAGTTACCTGTAACAATGCAGGTATATAGTACTGTATTTAAATTTTATTGAATACCATTTTGTATTAGCCATTTAGTTACAAGATATTCATATCATTGAAGTGACTACTGTATTTAGCCAATAATAAGTAAATTCTCTTTCAAATGCATGATTATTGGTTTTCCCTCTTTCAGTCTGTTGCACTGCCTAAGGATAAAAAGATAAGACAATTTTCAAATATACTACTGTAACAATAATCTATAATAATGACAAACCATTTACTAGGGTCAGTGTATGAAGTTTGTGAGCACAGACAATTACAATATGATTTATGTATTTTAATAAAAATTGTCAGTCAAGTTAACATTATGAAATAAATTTAAGCTTTTGATCAGTTACATAATTATTTGTAATTATTTTTATCAGTTGCATAATTATTTGTAATTATTTTTTATCAGTTGCATAATTATTTGATTATAGCTTTAAGTGTCAAATATGCAATAGACTTTAAACTTTCTGAACATTTATATACTTTATCTGAGTTTACCCAAATTTACCTGAAATTACCAGAGGGCCACACTCTCTCTAGTGGCCTTTGTGAGGACCAGAAGCCAGCAGCTTGTCAAAGGTCCCCCCATTTGTCCTAATGATTTTATCGAGTTTGATCTTGAATTGCAGCAGTATTTTGGCATCTACTGTTTAAAAGACGTTTACGATGTTAATAAAAGTGTATAATATTACATTAAATATTGTTCATATAATTATTCAATTTACTTAATGCTCTTATTTCAGAAAATACTCCATGTGACCCTGGTTACATATACTGTGGGGATCATTTCATGGCCGATCATCCCTGTTTAGAAGCAGAGAGTGTGTGTGATGGGAAAATTGACTGTAATTTATACAATGCTGATGAGTCTTTGTGTGGTGTGTGTCCATCTTATTACTGCCTAAACCAAGGTACATGCAGTGTGGCAAGTAAACAAGCACCTGTCTGCAGGTCAGTACACCAACTTTAGGTATGGTCTTGCTGGGATATATTGTTTATTCCTATTTGGTTTGTTAAATATGCTCTCCATCCACCTGGACTGGTTAGTACCATGACACCCCTCACATCTAGCAGGATGATGTTTGATCCTTGTTGGTCCAAGAGGATGGGCACCATGCCCATCCTCTGTTCTAATATCCCTTCTGTGTACTAAATAGTCATAGTGGCTGGGTGCTTTCTCCTGATAATTACATTAGCTTTACTTGTTAATTATGAATTAAAACCAGTTAATGTAGCTGAGTTTATTTTTAACAAAATAATTAGATGTGATTTAAGATTTACTGAGGTGACATTCTAGTGTACCAAGGCAATAGTTTAATGACTTGTTGTAAGGGCAGGCACTTTATAAGGGGAAAGTAACAAAATCTCCAAATGACTACAAATGAGAACCATCAAGGTGAAATCATAAGATAAAATGGGTTGAATCACCTTTTGAGAAGCTGTATCATAAACTGTGTAGTGACAGCACACTCAAGATAACAAGGCCCAGAAAGAAATCCTGTGCATGGTGAGACAGCTGGATAGCATTCCTTCAGTCAATTTACTCGTGTACCCAGCAAGATTGTGCTATAATTTGTAATTTGCATACAAAGTAATTGATTGTGTCTGACATTAAAAACATTTAAATTGGAATTAATTATATGCCATTTTATTACAAACAGTTGCAAGAAAAACTCTGAAGGTGAACGGTGCCAGACAAAGCTCCACAAAGAATTGAGTGGTGGTGCTATTGCGGGGATTGTTATAAGCTGTTTCGTCTTCGTTGGTCTTGCTGCTTTCATTGTCTACTACATATCCAAGAAGAAAATGTAAGGTTAAATGTAGATAACTTAATTGACTAATAAAATTTAGATTAATTGAATGTTGGTATTTGTAATATTTTTAATTTGCTAAGCGATACTATTCATAATTTTGACATAGTGTTAAGATTTGGAAGGGCTATTAATTATGATATGGTGTGTCCCAGAATTAACTATGCACACACACACACACACACCCAGGAAGCAACTCATAGCAGTTGTCTAACTCCCAGGTACCTATTTAGTGCTAGGTGAACAGAGGCATCAAGGTGAAAGAAACTCTGCCCATTTGTTTCCGCCTCCGCTGGAAATCGAACCCGGACCCTTAGGACTATCAACCCCGAATGCTATCCACTCAGCTGTCAGGCCCCAAAAATATCTATGAAATTGGACAAATCTATTTCAAACCTCCATAACATCACGTTATTTCCTGTTTACCAAATTATTACCTAATCTTAATACAAAAACTGATATTTATTAATCATAAGTCAAAACTATACACTGTTGAGAACTTTCAGCATGTGCTCCATCTAAATCCCTGCATATTTCAAATCCAACCTTGGTGCTGCTAAACACATTTTGCATGGATCCAATTCCAGTCTTTTAAATTTATTCACAAGTTCACGAATGATTTTGTCTGTAGGACCAATTTTGTGAAATTTCCTTGTAAATCTTTCTCCGATTTCATTATATTGTAATCCTTTGATATGGGATGTGACAACAAAGGTGCATTTTTGTGTATTCATTATTAGGGTTAGGGTTCTGAAACAGAGATGAAATAATTTAGAAAGTGTTACATGATAACACATCATGATAAACATCAATAAACATGAGTTTTTAAAACATTTGTTGTATTTCATAGAAATAAGTAGCTAATTCTGGCACATGCTGTATATAAATATATAGCAACCTCCATAAGATAAAAATTCAGATATTTCAGAAGGTGAACCAATTACTCAAATTGATACAGAACTTCATTAGCTATACAGTATTTTCATGGTTACTATGTTCCCACAAAACTGGTCAGAATCAGGAAGATGTGCTGCTTTAATTTAATATTTGAGGTTTTTAACTGGAAAAAATATAAATACCGATGCTCTGAGGAAAAGAACAAAAATATTACCTTTCATTTGAAATAAGTGGTTCTTTGGTGATTGGATTTGTTGCTCAGTATAGTTCAGAACTTTGTTTCACCTTTTGTGAGGTTTTTAGTTCCAAATTGCTACATATGCTTGTCTTTCAATTCTAATTACTGTACACTCTGTTTAACACAGGTATCCACGAGGAAGCATCAGTGAAACATCTCCGAAGGAAACTGATGACACAGATGGCAAATTTCAATTTGTTCAGCCAGGCACCAGTCACTCTGGTGAGAGCTACCTGCTAGAGGACCTTGATTCACCAGACTATCCAGCTAACAAGAGCAAAGACACACAGGCTTAATTTAAATAACATTGAAAGCTCTGCTCAGGCCAAGTGCAAGCAATTGCCTCCAAAGTATAATGTGCATTTCTGTGATATAAAACTGTAAATAAATATAGAATTAATAGCATTAAATTCACAAAGGTTATGTAAATTTAATTTTTCTTTGATAGCTATACAGTACTGTACTTTACAATACAATACAATATATTTATATTTAAAAATATAATTAATATGTTATATGTATATGGTTTAGATATATTAATTTTAGTTACTTGTGCTGTACTGTTTATTCTATACAGTTTGTAAGCTGTATTCAGTGTGAATGTTTTGTTGATTTTTTTCGTTATACAGTATTCTTTTACAGTAACACAAGTTTGTGTTGAACATTGTAGAAAAACAAATTCATATTCATTTAGTGTTTATTATGTGGTTTTCTCTTGTATCTTTTTGAATCGTATATTAAAAACTGGTTTTCCTTAATATGTCAATTTTATTGGCAATGAAAAATAAAACTAAGACATTCATTACACAAACAATGTGATAGTGCATATACATGACTAAGCTTTCCATCATTGGATGGGTTCAGGGTGCTTGCTATGTAAATTAAAAATTATATGTAACTAGATTAAAGCAAATGTAAATTCCTTAGCTTAAAGATTGTTGTGGTCTAGTTCTTGAACTCATTGTTATAACAAAAAACTAAATATAGACATTACAGTATGTGAACATCTGATCAAGGGTGTAGCTTGTTTAACTAATTTAATTTTGGGGTACAGTTCCTGAGCCTATTATGTCCCTCTGTAATTTTTTCCATTACTACTCAAAAGATGGGTATGTGGGGTACATAATGAATTGACATAAAGAAATGTGAATGACCCAACACTTAATTTCTTAAAATACAGCTACCATGTGTAAACGAGGAGTTATAATAACGTGGCTGAAATATGTTAACCAAACCACACACTAGAAAGTGAAGGGACGACGACATTTTGGTCTGTCCTGGACCATTCTCAAGTTGATTGTGAGAATGTATTACAATCGACTTGAGAATAGTCCAGGTCGGACCGAAACGTCGTCATCCTTTCACTTTCTAGTGTGTGGTTTGGTCAACAGCTACCATGCCTTGACCCCCCAATAACCAGTATGACACATTTCCTGACTATCTATAGTAGGATCAACAATTTACCTGAGCTACTATGATGGTAACCATGGAAGACAGAGGAGGTGGTGGTGGTGGCAGTCCAATGAGGACCACAGTCACATTGGCCACCGCCTGTCTACACTGTCCAATATACATGGCATGACACCTAGTTATGTTAGGTGTCATGCACCATGGTTTTTATTTAGTTTGGTGTTCTGCACGAGGGTCATTAAGTCTGTGACACTAGATTAGTAACCAAAAGGTAAGGATACTTTAATCCAGAACATATTCCAGGACTAAAGTAAACTCTCTGTATATACTCCCATAGATGGCGTACTACTATTGGTGCATATGTCAATCCATTGAGTTATGCACAGTGCACAAAATGGAGACACAGGCAGGAGTGACAGAAGGCAATAAAGGAGTCTTTATGATAGAGGTGAAAGGAGACTTCAGAGTAGCTGAATGTTTCCAGTGGCATTCCACAAGGGTCAGTACTGAAGCCAATCCTATTCCTAATCTATGTGAATGACCTACTAGAAGGAGGTCAATCACATTCCTACCTTCTTCCTCTTAATTTTCAGTGATATAAAGAGGGAGGAGTAGACAATGAAATGCAAAATAGGAGAGAAACAACCATTTAGAGACATATATTACATATATTTTAAGCACATCAGAGGACACAATAATAACATGGATACATTTATCACAAATTCTCAACTCACAATTAAGAATCCTAGTTTTGAATCCAAGATGGGATAGAAATGGTTGGGAGCATTTCCTATCACTTAATGGGCCCTGTTCACCTAGCAATAAATACCCAGGAGTTAGTCAGATTTATATGGGGTTGCATCCTGGGGAGAGTCAGTAGTTTGGGGGGACCGTGATATAACCCTAACGTGTTTGTACACTGGCTGCCTGTCCCCCGACACAATGAATTATCTAAAGAGAGTATTCTCATAATTACCGAGATCAGCACCTCGGTGCAGCAGACTAGATGAGGCCATGGGACTAACAACACTGTATATGAGACATGACAGGGCTGATCGCACTGAGGCCTTTAAAATACTGAGCAAGTTTGAGAATATTAATTGAGACCACTTCTTTAAAAGGTGAAATGAAATATATACAAGAGTGTAACAGCTTCAAGCTCAGCCAGCCATAATGTGGGACATAAACCAGGAGAGGCTTTTTCAACTATAGGATAATGAACCTATGGAACTACAGTACCTACTCACTGAAGCCTTAAATGTCAAGACATTAATATACTTCAGTTCAAAATTAAGCAAGAAAAAATCCTTAGGAAGAATTTAGACAGGAAGACACCAGCTTCCTGTCTCCATCGAAGCCACTAGTAGAGAGATGGTGCCTTAATTTAAATGTTAAACCCAACAAACTCAACTCATGTAAACATGTGTTGGAGTAGCATTTGGGACTTGCAGTCTAGGGACCCCAGTTTGTAAATATACTTACAAAAACATATACCCTACAAACGGTATAGTCCCACAGGGTTATGGAACTGCCTACCTGCTGAAGCCCTAATTGCCAAAATACTGCTTAATTTTAAAATCCAATTTGATAAAATCATCAGGACAAATGGGAGGGGTATAAGGATCTTTAACAACCCTTTGGCTTTCTGTCCTTGTCAAGGCCAATAGAGAAATAGTGACCATCAGGTAAATTCAGGCAAATGCAAGTAAAACTAAGCTGGAGAAAGTTCAAAGGTATGCAACCAGACTAGTCCCAGGGCTGAGGTTTGAGCTACGAGGAAAGACTAGAGGAGTTAAGCCTCATGTCACTTGAAGAGAAGAATTGAGAGAGACATGATCACTACATTCAAAATACTCTTGAAAATAGACAGAACACTACAAGGACACTATTTAACATGGGTAGTCCATGAACGAGTTGACATCAATGAAAATTAGGTACCCAAATGAGATAGAGAGATTAGAAGAAAAAAGCATTGTCAGGATAATGAATAAATGGAATGTGCTAAATAGCGAAGTGTTGAGGCAGATGCCATACACAGCTTTAAATGTAGCTAAGACAGCTCATTAGGTTTTGCAAATATATAGCATTTGATTAAGAGTTGAGCAGTAGGACCCAAGAACCATGGCTCATCCCCCACAAATTTAATTAGGTGAGTACTATGCACAGAGAGTGAGTGAGAGAGAGAGTGTATATGTGTGTAGAAGCTCTTGCCTTGCAAACACTGAGCTATGGGAGAGAGCTCTTTGCTCTTTACCTGCAAACACTCAGCTGTGGGAGAGAACTCTTAGCCTGCCAATACCGAGCTAATGAAGAGAACTCTTAGCCACTTAGCGGGATGCTAAGCCCCGAAACCAACACAAGATATCTCACATGGTGGTTTGTCATACAGGGGGTCATGTAATCACTGAACCAGTACTAGTAAAGATTAGATTATTGCGGGTCTTGTCATTTGACCCTTCAGACCTGCCGGTAGAAAGTGCCAGGAGCATTGTAATTTATCCATCCATGTGTTCTGGAGGATATCCACAAAAACACGAATGAATACTTAAATAATTGCAAAGCTCCTGGCACCTCCTATACTGGCATGTCTGAAGGGTCTAATGATTACATTTAATAATGTAGTGTGAGGTCATAACGCAGTTCTTGCTCGCAGAGATTGTTCAGGATTGGGAGATTCATCACCTGCCGCAGGTAACGCTAGCCCAATCTGATCCTGGCAACCACTATGTCACTCTCATTAAGACGTTGCGAGATGAAAATAAATATATTTAAATTATAGAGCAGTGAAACGACATAATATACGTTCACTCTCGCCCAGGCTGGGTTTGCCTGCACACTCTTACCCATTAATTATCAGAGTTACACTTAAAAAGTAAATTACTTGCTGCAGTTTCTTGCTTGCGAATATCTCTTATGATCGTGACTGATTTAAATTCACGTTTATATATTTTTGTGTGAGGTAACAAGCTCACCTCGTGACGGCGATGTCTAGTGGATCATCATCCTTAATATTAATATTATTGCTATTATTATAATAATTGCTAATATAACCTGAACTTGGGCGATATATCACGAGGTTAGTAGTCCTTGGAAGCGTTTAAGGTGACAGCTTTCGCTATGAATCTTGGGCCAGCCACTACCCGGCGCCGCTACCCCAGGTTTTGCTGGTTAATGTTGCCTGTCAGGCTGCAGCCGGCTGTGACCCCCCTCCCCCCTTTCCCCGTGAGAGGGGCTCCAGCCGGCCGTGACCCCTCTATCCCCCGGAAAGGGCGTTCCAGCCAGTTCTGATCCCTCCCAATCCCTCAGAAGAGGGGCTTCAGGCTGTTGAACCCCCATCTCCCCAAGTGAGAAGCTTCAGACGACTGTACCCCCCCCCCCCTCCATCCATTGAAAGAGTAGATCCAGACAGCTGTGACACCCCCCTCCCAATCCCTCAAGAGAGGGGCTCTAGCCGGCTGTAACCCCCATCTCCCAGGAAAAGGGCTCTAGCCGGCTGTGACCGCCCACCCACATCTATCCATGAAGTGGAGCATCAAGTCTCGTGCGACGCCCATAACGCAGCTCAGCGACGAGCAGGTATTTAAGAGACGGGTTTTTGTAAGAGAAGCATTACGGAACTAATTGGATTACCAGCTTTTTATGCCGTGGGAAAACTCTGCTTTATATTTTACGTAACTGTGATAGTGTTTTCCATGATCATAATAGCAATGATGATGGTATTATAGTACTATTTCTTATTTCAACACACAGCCCTCTGTTTAAGTCCCTTAACATGCTAAACATGCACTCACTCCACACATTATCATGTGCTATTTACATGTACAAAACCTTGTTCCTAAATACTAATCTTGATCTGAAACTTTTCCTCGATAGGTGTAATAGAACCCATGAGCACCACACCAGAAATAAATATCTCTTTGATATCCCCAGAGTCAAACTAAATCTGTGAAAACACTCCATGCAAATAAAAGGACTTAGTCTACGGAACTCACTCCTGATGAATTAAAAAATTGTCCAACCTATGCCTTATTCAAAAGTAAAACCAAAGAGTATCTAATTTCATCCTCATAGTTTCCTACCTTGTGCTCCAAACTGTATCTTGTACTACCCACTTCCCCAATATTAGTACTTAAGACATATATCTTTACCAGTGTAATCACCTGTCAATTTATATTGTAGTTATTTGCTGATATAAACTTTGCTTCAATGTATCTTTTCATATTACAGTTACAGTCTCCGTGGTGTAGTGGTAAGACACTCGCCTGGCGTTCGCGAGCGCTATGTCATGGGTTCGTATCCTGGCAGGGGAGGATTTATGGCTCAATTCTTAATGTAGCCTCTGTTTAACGCAACAGTAAAAGTGTACTTGGATGAAAAAACGATCTTCGCGGCGGGGATCGTATTCCAGGGACCTGCCCGAAACGCTACGCGTACTAGTGGCTGTACAAGAATGTAACAACTCTTGTATATATCTCAAAAAAAAAAAAAAAAATATATATATACCTGATATGTTAGATTAAGGACCTGCTCGAAATGCTATATGCGTGTTAGTGGCTTTGCATGAATGTAAAAATACCAGTCTTATGTAATCTCCCAACCTATTTTGAACCTTCTTGTGGATAAATTATTATTATTATTATAACTCATACTTCGAGTAATAATTTCATTGTATGTTAAACTAACTCTGAAAAGTATTACTGAAAACCTGTAGAATAATATTGCCGAAAATAAATATATTTTTTTTGTGTCTACTTTAAGTTTTGCTGTTGTTAGATTACTGTGATTGTAATTGGTTTGGTAAACACACGATGCTCCAGTATCCTCCAACCTTTTGGGACATGAAAATTATAACGACATAGTTACGTCTCTCGCCTCCTGCACACCATAAATAAAATACATTTTATCTCGTATTTTCACAGGTCAGGTCAGGTTAGGTGTGTTTAAAGATATCGATGACTTTAAGGAGGTACATACTTTTTTCAGGTTTTAAACCCTACACAGATGCACTGGGTTGCTATGTTCAATAAAACAGTGCGTGATGCAGTAATAGGCGAGGTCTTTAGTTGAAGGATGACGCGTACCTACAGGCACGCGTACGTTAATAATACTCCATTCACGCCTTCAAGTGGAGGGGCACCAAGCTGCAGAAGGGTTAGGAGTACCTACATAGGGCAGCCTACACCTACACCTTATTCCTCGGGAACAATTGCAAGTGGAAGAACAAACACATACATGCACATGAGCACGCGCAAGCGCGATGAAGTTGAATAAAAAAGTTGGATCTCAGAAAAAGGCAAGGACGTATTTGAAGAACTAAACAAACTATTTCAGTAAGCCGTTATAAAAGAACCAGCATGGAGACCAGAGTTAACACGTGATGACATAGTAGAGTAGTATTGTAGAGGAAGTTAAGAAACACCTGGAGGAATTAGATGTAACAAAGAAAATTAGGGCCAGACTTAACATCACCATGGCCATTGAAGGAGGCTCCAGAGGTAATTGGTCATCTGCTAACTAACGTTTTCAATAAAACTAGAGACTGAAAATTCTGAATTTTCAAAAAAGCCAAATGAAGTCCCAATATAAAAAAGGGGAAACACGCAGGGGCCAATACTATTCCTAATCTATGTGACCGACCTACCATAGGAAATAGATTCCACTCAATGTAATCGTTGATGCAAAAATTATAAGAAAAAATACGATGGAAGACTGCAAGAAACTTTGTTATTATTATCTTCTACCACAGACGTGGTCATACATTTACAGTGTTAACCATCATATGTACATTTTCTTCTGTTCGTCATGGCCAGAGTTAAAAGATATGTTCGGCATCATGTAGTTTAGCGATTTATTGGGCACTCAACAACACAAGGTGATTGTAGTGTGTATTATATGTTTACAATGCTAACCAGTATGCATACAATACATACATTTGGTTCTTAAGAAAATTAAATATAGTCCATTAAGTGACTACTAGAGTTCAACTCAAGAATGAGCAAAATAATGAAGCTTGATACTGGGAACAGAAAGCCAGGCAGAAAGTGCCATATGAAAGAAAATCCTTCTGACGTCGAACAGAAAAAAATAATTGGGATTTGATATTACACTGAACATTCACCAGAAGTCCACATCAAGTGAATATCATCAACTGCGTATGTAAGGTTGGTTAATATCAGAACAGCCTTTATGAATTTGAACAAATAGTCATTCAGCATCTTGTATATCGTTTATATCAGACCAATTATGAAATACGCGGAGCCAGCATGGAGTCCTTATCTCATTCAACACAAAACGAAGCTGGAAAAAGTTTAGAGGCATGGTACTAGACTGGTACCAGAACTGAGAGGCATGAGTTACGAGGAGACTAAAAGAGTTAAACCTCACGTCAATGGAAGAGCTAGGAAACCAGGGAGACATGATTACCAGATAGGAAAGTTGACAGGACAGGCTATTTTGGATGGGTAGTGCTCAAACAAGGGGACTTATATGAAAACTAAGTACCCTGATGAGCCTCTGAGACATTAAATGGAATCTTTTCAGTGTCAGTTTAGTGAACAATTGGAATGCACTATAAGAAGTGAAATGGCAAAGTTAAACTCCATTGGCAATTGTAAATATAGATATGGCACAGCCCAACTCTAGGCTCTGAAAGCTGTACACCAACCAGTCGATTAAGAGGCGGGACCCAAAAACCGTAGCTCGTCATCCCCTCTCCCCCCACCCCCGCAAATACACGACTAAAGCTACATGGAGGCTGGTACATGGAGGCTGGTACATGGAGGCTGGAAACTGGACGTTGTTGTTAAATTAAACTGGAGACAAAAATGAGTTATAGACATCTCAGAATTTCCTCAGTCGTAAATAAATTGAATGGATTAGTATTATATCCGATACAGTTGTATTTAATGACAAATATGTTAAGATAAACGAATGAAAAGTCTTTGCATTGAACCACTGATGATCGAAAGGCAGGACTTAAGACCTTGAAAATACCTCTAGGTGTTTACATTAGGCTACAAATGATAAGAAATTTGAAGCTTCCTATAGAGCTAAAAAGAGGTGTGCATATTTCTATAACATCCTAATTTAATCTATATGTTCTGCCTATATCAGTCTCCCCGCTCTAATTGTAAGCTCTAAATAGTTTTTTTTGTAACACCTGTTCACTCCAGTCACCATTGTGATTTTTTTATAAAACACAGGAAAAATAATACTTCTAAATGCAAATCCAATTTTCCTGTATATATTGATAATATTTAAGTATGATGTTATTTTGACTTTTTATTATGTAATTAATGTACTCGAATTTTCTGTAAACGGACTCAACGATATTAATTTGACTAGTTTATGGAACTTTTGAGTACTTCCTGCTGTTAATGATGCGGGTTAACACATTCTCCTGCACTCTTGTACTCATGACTCACTTTTAAGCTGGCAGTACTCTCAGGTCGATGGGAAGATGAAATATGGGGTGGTGGTGGGCGGGGTCTGAGGAGTGAGGGTGGAGGTGGGCGGGGTCTGAGGAGTGAAGGTAGAGGTGGGCGGGGTCTGAAGAGTGAGGGTAGAGGTGGGCGTGGTCTGAAGAGTGAGGGTAGAGGTGGGCGGGGTCTGAGGAGTGAGGGTAGAGGTGGGCGGGTCTGAGGAGTGAGGGTAGAGGTGGGCGTGGTCTGGGGAGTGAGGCTAGAGGTGGGCGGGGTCTGAGGAGTGAGGGTAGAGGTGGGCGGGGTCTGAGGAGTAAGGGTAAATGTGGGCGGGTCTGAGGAACGAGGTTCCGATGTGGGCGGGGATTTCTGGGGTTTGGAGGTTGGCGGGGTTGGGTGGGAATGGATGTCGGGCGGGCCGGTTACCCATCTCCCCCGTCAGTGTTGTCTGTGGCGTCGGGCGGGTTGGTCGTGTGTCGTCCCTCTCCACCACCACCACACACCTACCACCATCACCTCCACTCCTGCAACACTCCACCACCACCCTCCAACACGAGTATTTCCCGATCGCATAGGTCGCCTTCCCACCCCGCCTGGCTTACCAGAAAATTCTCGAAACCTCTTCGTGTACTTGAAAAGCTACTCGAATTTAATAAATTGAATCGTTTCCGAGCAATAAATGTAATTGTAATAGTCACCCTCCAGTCTTAAGATACTCATAAGGTTATTTCTCCCACTTGTTCCCACGTTCTCCGTCTCCCTGTGCCTCATTCTCCCACCTGCTCGTTCCTCCCTCCCTCTCCGCTCTCGATAAGTTATTTTTACCTTCTCGCAAAGTCTAGATGAGTCCCGCACCTTTGGTGGCGGCGCAGTTGTAGGTGTGGTGGGCAGCTGTGTCGCTCCTCGTGCCCAGTGCCATCCTCAAGTGCCACCGGGAAACATAACATCAAGGTCCTTCAACTCAAAGAGTGCCAGGGGCCTGCCGCGTCGTCGCCGTCGTCTTGTGATTCATCTGCTGCTTCAAGAAGGTTAGTGAGAGGTGTGTGTGTGGGGGACGGCGCTCTCCGGGTGCCATGCTAGGTGTGGCCTCGTGGGGTGCCTGGCAGTGTGGCCCTCGTGGGGTGCCTGGTAGTGTGGCCCTCGTGGAGTGCCATGCTAGGTGTGGCCCTCGTGGGGTGCCTGACAGTGTGGCCCTCGTGGAGTGCCTGGCAGTGTGGCCCTCGTAGGGTGCCTGGCAGTGTGGCCCTCGTGGGGTGCCTGGCAGTGTGGCCCTCGTGGGGTGCCTGGCAGTGTGGCTCTCGTGGGGTGCCTGGCAGTGTGGCCCTCGTAGGGTGCCTGGTGAATTTGTGGCCCTTATGGGGTGCCCTGGCAGTGTGGCCCTCGTAGGGTGCCTGGCAGTGTGGCCCTCGTAGGGTGCCTGGCAGTGTGGCCCTCGTGGAGTGACTGGCAGTGTGGCCCTCGTAGGGTGCCTGGTGAATTTGTGGCCCTTATGGGGTGCCCTGGCAGTGTGGCCCTCGTAGGGTGCCTGGCAGTGTGGCCCTCGTAGGGTGCCTGGCAGTGTGGCCCTCGTGGAGTGACTGGCAGTGTGGCCCTCGTAGGGTGCCTGGTACAGTGTGGCCCTCGCAGGGTGTCTGGCAGTGTGGCCCTCGTGGGGTGCCTGGCAGTGTGGCCCTCGTAGGGTGCCTGGCAGTGTGGCCCTCGTGGAGTGCCTGGCAGTGTGGCCCTCGTAGGGTGCCTGGTACAGTGTGACCCTTGTAGGGTGCCTGGCAGTGTGGCCCTCCTTGGAGTGCCTGGCAGTGTGGCCCTCCTTGGAGTGCCTGGCAGTGTGGCCCTCCTTGGGGTGCCTGCTCACCCGCCTCGAGACCTCATCAATACAATGGCCTGACAGTCTTAGCCCCCATCTTATATTATTCATAGCTGACGCTGCAGCAAGTAGCTTCATTGACCCGACTATCACCGTACTTGCAAAGCCACCGTGAAGCCTAGCAATGGCTACATGCCTGCAATGTGAGGCTGACAGGTCACAGTAGGCCTACAGGTAGCACGTGCAGTGAGTATAACATTCAACTGAACCCATAATATAATAAGTTTGGACAAGGTTTAAATAGCGTGTAGATTGCGTACATATCACAACGTGCTCCTGCGCCGGTGTACTTGTTGGAGTGTTCGAATGTCTCAAGGCAGGTAGAGAACATCTTGTCGCATTTTACTCTAAAGGCCGAGTGCCGAACTCCTTGAATTGATATATGATTATAATAATTAATGATACAAGTGGTTATCTTATGGTTAGAAATGTGTTGAGAGGTAATAAGAGGTGAGATGAGCACGTGGCTGGTGGCTGGAGTCGTCTGGAAGCGTTGAGACGGGTCGCCGGTGCCACTATTTTGGGTGGGGTGCCAGACGCCCCTACGGTTGCCAAGCGTCACCCACGCTCGCTTCGTATATTATTAATTTTCAACCACATGATGATACTCCTGAGAAGTATTGCATTACAGACCCCCAATAAGGCAATCGTATTCCGAATATTTTATGGGTGTATAAATGTGTAGACCTTGGTTCATTAATCAATTGTATCGATATTGGTAACAATTGTGTGAGTGAGAGTGGACCCTATACCCATCTTGTGAGTGAGAGTGGACCCTATACCCAACTTGTGAGTGAGAGTGGACCCTATACTCATCTTGTGAGTGAGAGTGGACCATATACCCATCTTGTGAGTGAGAGTGGACCCTATACTCATCTTGTGAGTGAGAGTGGACCATATACCCATCTTGTGAGTGAGAGTGGACCCTATACTCATCTTGTGAGTGAGAGTGAACCCTATACCCATCTTGTGAGTGAGAGTGGACCCTATACTCATCTTGTGAGTAAGAGTGGATCCAATACCCATCTCGTGAGTGAGAGTGGACCTAATACCCATCTTATGAGTGGGAGTGGACCCAATACCGATCTTGTGAATGGGAGTGGACTCTAACCATAATGTGAGTGGTAGTAGAAACAGTTCCTGTGATTAGCAGTGAACCCCATATCCATCCTGAGTGGTAGTGAACCCCTCACATTCTAGAAGAACCCCTCTTCAGGGTAGGCCTAGGCTATATAGAACGTTACTGCGTGTACCGGAAGCTGGCATACATAATGGCCGCGCCACACGTCTGGCAAACATCATGACCTCTTAGTGCTAGTTGAAGGCTTTGCTGTTGCCCCGAGACACAGGGCAGGAGCTCACTTACAATGGTAAGTGGGTGTTGATGATACCAGTTATGCCCGTGTGTTGATGTTGGCGCGGAGGCTCCAGCTCAACTTCCTAGGATTGAATGCACTCGTTGAGTTGAACTCTGCTGTTGCAGTCAAAGGCATATAACATTACGAGAAGGTGCCTTTAAGAAATATATTATCCTAGGAGACCCTGTAGGTGCCCTTCAGTGATCTTCGCCATCATACATAAGTAGAATTATTAACGACTAGGATGCATGGTCTTAGTGCAGAAGACAAGATGTGGCCTCGTGTAATTTTAGAAGACTGGCTGTAATGCCTAGAGGAGGCCTTGGCTATGTGGCTGTCTATTTATACAAAATGAAAACTCCGGCGTTATTCATTACCTAAACCTGGCA
>WNGS01072847.1:5130443-5143475 GCA_020271785.1 Procambarus virginalis | reverse complement strand
AATGACAGTCACTTTCTTAGCTAAATGAACTTGTTTACATGTATTCGTCAGGTAAACAATTCTGTGTGAACATACATAGGTACCTGGTCACTTGCGCAGCTGCCCTGGGCTATGTGAAGGGTTACATATCTTGAGGTTATCTTGAGATGATTTCGGGGCTTTACTGTCCCCGCGGCCGGTCCTCGACCAGGCCTCCACCCCCAGGAAGCAGCCCGTGACAGCTGCTAAACCCAGGTACCTATTTACTGCTAGGTAACAGGGGCATAGGGTGAAAGAAACTCTGCCCATTGTTTCTCGCCGGCGCCTGGGATCGAACCAAGTACCACAGGATCACAAGTCCAGTGTGCTGTCCGCTCGGCCGACCGGCTCCATAGTGTGTGTCAAGCGCTTGTTGTGTGGTACTAAAATCCTCATCTCGTAGAAACAAACACATCTAGAACATTATGTTGTGTCACTATAACAGACATATTATTAGTGTGAACACCATTGTGTTCTACCTTATCTTGCGGTTACCTTGCGATGATTTCGGGCTCAACAACCCCGCGGCCCGGTCCTCGACCAGGCCTCCTGGTTGGTGGACTGGTCAACCAGGTTACCTGGTTGATGGGGTTCTGGGAGTTCTTCTACTCCCCAAGCCCGGCCCGAGGCCAGGCTTGACTTGTGAGAGTTTGGTCCACCAGGCTGTTGCTTGGAGCGGCCCGCAGGCCCACACATCCGCCACAGCCCAGTTGGTCATAGGGCTGTTGTCATAGTCTGTTGGACGCGGTTGCTCTCAACCTGACTTATGAATCACAGCCTGGTTGATCAGGTATTCTAGTGTTAATAAATCTATTAATATGAGCGTGGTGTTCGCTAACAGCACTGCCCGTTCTCCCGAGCGTTCACAGCGTCACTAAACTGTTGCACTAAATTGCCCGATCCTAACCTACTCCAAGACCCAGGAACAGAAAACGGGATATCGCGTCAATTTCGCGAGCAACTGCCATCTTTAGCACAGCAGTTTTGGCCTTGGGGAAATTATACTTCAAAGATGCTAAGTAATATTGAGAACATACAGTCGAGACAGGTCGGACAGTTCAGTATTGAGAAGAACAGGTTCAGTTCAGTATTGAGAAGAAAGGTCGGACAGTTCAGTATTGAGAAGAACAGGTTGGGCAGTTCAGTGTATCATATAAGGAAGTCAGTAATGCAGGAATAAAGAAAATTCCTAGGAAAAAAAATGAACATTTAATGTGTTTCCGAGTTAGCGAGTAGCTTCATAGCCTGACAGCTGGGTGGACAGCGCTTCGGATTCGTAGTCCTGAGGTTCCGGGTTCGATCCCCGGTGGAGGCGGAGACAAATGGGCAAAATATTTTTTTTCATCCTGATGCCCCTGTTACCTAGCAGTAAATAGGTACCTGGGAGTTAGACAGCTGCTACGGGCTGCTTCGTGGGATGGAGGCCTGGTCGAGGACCGGGCCGCGGGGACACTAAGCCCCGAAATTATCTCAAGATAACCTCAAGATATGATGGTATATTATTCCAGTATATCATAAACAACATGTTATGAGCGTGGCAACACTGTGAGGTGATCCGGGACCCCAGGTCATTGTTGGCGGAGCTCATAAGCTGATTAATAACTATAAGCTAAGCCGCCATGATCAAGGAAAGATGTAGTGGTTTCGTAAGTGGATATAAGCCCCCTTGCAGGCTGGATCACGGTGAAGGCTCTCAGACGAAGGAGAACTCACAATTCCAGCGATGACACCACTGGCTGTATATATGTATGTATGCACACCTGAGGCCGGGCCCTTGCTGCTGAATAAACCGTTGGAACTGAATTTAAATGTGACTCGAACGCTAGGCTTTTTTTTTCATAAGACTGTAACAAAATTATTGATGATGGAGCAAGAGTTTCTCACGTGTAAATTCCGTCTTGAATTCCCGCTGAATGTATAAGAAAACTGTGGAGTTATTTAAGGAATGTGCTCTCAAAGCCGGAGTCTATTATAGTTTTGATCAAGTTCTGGCAGAAACTGTTTCATCATCCAGGCTGTGACCGTCGTGGGCCTGCAAGCTGCCAACACCAACAGACTGTATGATAAGGCTATTACCATGGACGACAGGCCTCAAGCTTGGCTGTGAGGGCCAAACAGGTCTGGAAACAGGATACTAGTGAATTGAAAGGCATAAAAAAACAGCCTCACATCATTAATATGTAGATATAACCTCAACATTAAAGTTATAAACTTGAAAGACTATGCCAGACTGACACCAGTCGATCGAAACCTGTATATCTTTTCTTAATCACTGACACTTAGTGCTTCCGAGTAAACCGTTTCATAAATAAAGACTAAGAGATTGTTATAACAATAATTACACTGGACGGCGATGTTTCTAAGCTCGGAAACGGCTTAAAAAATACAAAATAATTTGCCATGATTAAGGGAAGATATACAGGCTTCGTAAGTGGACAAGTAAATGCTTTACTAATCCTGGCCTTGAGGTCCTTAGACTCACATCCTACATCTGGTGGGCTGGTCTACAGGTGTCTGGGCGCTGCCAACACTGGCTCACCTACATCTGACTTAGGTAAACTCGAGAACAACCCCCGTTGACAGTTTACCTATATACATCTGGGTAATGGTTATCTCAAGTATACCCATTACTGGTGGGTCAGTAATTCCTCTGGGCTTCAGTAGTAGTCAGGGGAAAGTTGAAAATTCCAGAAGCAGCAGGATGCTGCTTCTGGAAACTTTTCTTATTAAGACTACTCATAGCCCAGTCGACAGTGCTATGGCCTCACACGCCTGGGGTACAGGGTTCCAGATCCACACAGCCCTGTTGTTATAGATTCAGCTACTCGGAACAAGTTCCAAGTAGCACGGGCTATGGTGAGCCCGTAACTTACCTGGCACAGGAGCTGGGCAAGAAGCACGGGCTATGGTTAGCCTCGTGGACAGGAGATGTCTCCCGTGCACACAGCCCAGGTGGATGCCATACTCATGATCGTCATTGTGCACGAAATCAATTTTGAAATAATTATATTACAAATCCTCAGGAAATTTCCAAGTAACTCATTATTGTGCATTTCCAAAATTTAAAAAAAAATATCATTTAACGAGAATAATAATACTAATACTAATATCAAGGGAAAGCGCCGAGCCATTACGACTTTAGAGCACTTGGAAGGGGTCAGGATAAGGTTTTGGGATGGGACGTGGGGGAAGGAATTGTGCCCAATCACTTGGACGGTCAGGGATTGAACGCCGACCTGCATGAAGCGAGACCGTCGCTCTACCGTCCAAGCTGTTGGACGTCAGGCTGCGAGCAGCCGCGTCCAACAGCCTGGTTGGACATTACTGGTTCCAACATTATTAGAGGGAATAACACTACGCTATATTGATCATTGCCCTTATAAATAATTCCTCTTAAGATTCATTTTAACCGCGTATTCTGCTTCCCCCCTCGCTTCAGGGGCTGCCTCTGCCTCTCCCCCTACCCCGAGGGACTACAACCCAACACCCTACACAAGGGGCTGTCCCCACCTATCCCGAGGGGCTACAACCCAACCCCCTACACAAGGGGCTAGCTCTGCCTCCCCCAACCCTGAAGGACTACAACCCAACCCCCTACAGAAGGGGCTGCCCTACATCTACCCCGAGGGACAGGTGGAGGGCAGCCCTCCACCCAACCACCTACAGAAGGGGCTGCCCTCCACCTACCCCGAGGGGCAGGTGGAGGGCAGCCCTCCACCCAACCACCCTACAGAAGGGGCTGCCCTCCACCTACCCCGAGGGGCAGGTGGAGGGCAGCCCTCCACCCAACCCCTACACAAGGGGCTGCACATCCCCCCACCATCCCCAGGAACTCCCCCCACCAGCACGCCCTGCCACTCCCGGCGGCCAGCCAATCAGCTCACAGTATCGACCCTGGTTTCCCGGGCTGGAGGCCGCTGCTCCAGTCTCTCCTCCGGGTATCAATGAGCCGGGATTATGTAGCTGGAACTTGAATGATTTAATATGTTTTAATTTCCGCAATCAGTATAACCGGAATAACATATTTGTCTATGCGGTCTCCCCTTCTCGCATATCCTCATATGTTCCAGAGGACAACCACAACAGATTGGTTTGCTACCTCTCATAACTGCTTCTTGTTGGTTTTTCTATAAGTGCATAAATCATACGGGCTCACAATAGCCCGTGCTACTGGGAACTTTTTCTTCCCAGTAGCTGAATCTTAAACAACAAACAGCATAAATCTGTATATCTAATTTTTTATATAGTTTTAAACAAAGATACGAAATGAGGTAAGCAAAGAAATTTGTTTATACATTTGTCAAATTCAAAAGCATTAATAAAATAAAATTAAACTTTAGAAATGACGTAACAAATTATTCTCTCTCCCAGTAATATGTTATTCCTCTTCCCCCGTGGCAAGTTTGTCTTCAGAGGTGAAAATCCATTGTGAATAGACGGTGACCTCGACCTTGTTTGCAGATGACCCCGTTCGCGCCCACTCAACTAACACTAAGTCTCTAAAGGATTACCATTAACATCCCTGTAGGAGTTTTACACGCCGAGTGGTGTGTGTGTGTGTGTGTTCTTACCAGAAAGATCAAGCACCAGCTCTTGGACCCCGCCTCTACTCCTCCTGTGAGTAGAAGAGAACAACATCCATTCCCTCCTGGCGAAAGTTGACGGGTGTGTGATGATGGTGGAGGAGGCTTGCAGGAGAAGTTCACTCTTGGTAAACGCATAGTTGTCCACGAAGGTGGCCTTCATTCTCTGTACCATGGCACCAGGTGGCTGGTGCCATGTGCCACCCTCCCTCAACGGGTCGCAGTGGTGATGGATGTCTTGTGGGCAGCCAGAGATGTCTAGCACAGCGGACACGTCTGCTCCCGACCGTTGCTGAGTGCAGAATCCTCTTTGATTCTCTGCAAAATCAGAGATCATTTCCTCTGATGTTCATGCAGATTTCTCGCCATATCGTTCACTTCAGCATGTTGTTATTCTACTGTGCAAATTTAGGACCTGGCCCTCCAGTGTCTCCCATGTATATATTATTTGATACCTCTCTCGTCTGGAAAGTACAATTTGAGATGTTTGAGACGATCCAAATAATTTAGGTGCTATGTCGTACCTATGCGTACCGTATAGGTTCTCTGTATTCCCTCTATTTCAGCAATCTTTCCTGCTCTGAACGGGGAATATAATATCGAACAATACTCAAGGCACAAGTGATCCTCCACTCGTCGTAGGTCGCCCTCCACCTGTCTTAAGGGTCGTCCTCCACTGGTCCTCGATCGTATTCCACACTCTTCTTATCAGGTTTCCATCACCTGTAAACGTCGACACGCAGGATTTAGGTTTGGAGGTGTTTATCAAGTTCCCTCTTGAACGTAATTAGAAGTCTGGTGTACACAGACACACACACACACAAGCCAGAGGTACATAACAAAACTTGTTTTCAGTGTGAGTGAAGTGCGGCTGGCATACATTAGTGGAGGGTAACTCCAGGGAGGGAGGCAGTGGAGGATAACTCCAAGGAGGGAGGCAGTGGAGGATAACTCCAGGGAGGAAGGCAGTTACCTACCAGTGGATATGATCGCGATATACAAAATTCTCATGGAAACTGACAGGGGGGGGAGACAAGGACATACCTTTTAGTATGAGCGGTACACGAACAGTGGGCCACAGGTGGAAGCTAAGAACTCGAATGAGTTAAGGAAATATTACAAACTATTTTTTCAGTCTCATGATAGCAAACAAATGGCTTGAACTTAAAAAGTGGTGGAGGCAGATTCCATCACCAGCTTCAGGCGTAGATATAAGAGATAGGCTTGGGAACCTACACAGTTAAGGGTTGAGAGGCGGGACCTAAGAGCTGAGGCTCATAACCAACAACAACTTGGATAGTTCAACTCAGTGAGTACAACAATGTGAGTACGTCTAGGCAGGTACACGTACACACACATTATATATTCATGACTGTCATTTTGTTTATGTAAGGTGATCTGTAGCTCACATAATGGGCATGTGTGTGTGCGCGTATGTAAACACCTAACTGTGCTTGCAGAGAACGAGCTCCGGCTCTTGGGACCACTTCTTATCCATTAACCAATCAGTATGATGCTTCCTTACTCCCGTGCTTGATGTGCGGGTTCCACGTAGGTGCCGCGGACTCCGATTTTCATCTTGTCTTCAACTTTTTCATCTTGGAAATACAATTTTCATAGGCGTTTGAATGATAAAAATAAAGTGAAATATCACTTTGTAATTCTAAACTTTTAATCATCGAACTTGGCCATATTCTGTCGTTTCTTCCCGTTTATAACAACACTGCTTTCTCACGTGTTGTAATTACCTAAGTGTAGTTACAGGACGAGAGCTACGCTCGTGGTGTCCCGTCTTCCCAGCACTCTTTTTAAAAAGGGTATCGGGCCTGTCCGGGACTTGTGCACGGCTTTCAGAGTACTCTCGTCTAAGTCTCCCGAAAGCTGTTGGAACATTTGCTAGTCTTGGCTGTGGTGCTGAACCTGTCATGTTCATGTATGGTTAATGAACTTGGTGTGTGTGTGTTGTACCTGCGGGCTGCAGCACCACGCCCATAACCCAGGCCTCTTGTACGTCAGCTACTGTCCTCATACTTATTGCCTTACAGCTTCACCAAACATGGATATGAATGTAACTATGCCGCCACAGGCGCCACGCCTTGTGCTGTAGTGGGGCGTGTAGAGCCACTGGCGCCACGCCTTGTACTGTAGTGGGGCGTGTAGAGCCACTGGCGCCACGCCTTGTACTGTAGTGGGGCGTGTAGAGCCACTGGCGCCACGCCTTGTACTGTAGTGGGGCGTGTAGAGCCACTGGCGCCACGCCTTGTACTGTAGTGGGGCGTGTAGAGCCACAACATAATACAGAGTACAAAACACAATCAAATGTGCCCATAGTAGGAAAACAGCATGTAAAGGATTTGGGAATAATGATGTCTGACGACCTAACGTTTAGGGAGCATAACCAAGCAAATATTGCGACAGCCAGAAAATGATAGGATGGATTACGAGAACTTTCAAATCCAGGGATCACATCACAATGCTTGTACTCTTCAAGTCACTTGTGCTGTCCCGTCTTGAGTACTGTTCAGTACTCACTTCCCCCTTCAGAGCAGGAGAGATTGCTGAAATAGAGGGAATACAGAGAACATATACAGCACGTATAGACGCGATAAAGCACCTAAATTATTGGATCGTCTCAAAGCTCTCCAAATGTACTCACTAGAAAGAAGACGAGAGAGATATCAAATAATATACACCTGGAAGATACTGGAGGGCCAGGTCCCAAATCTACACAGTAAAATAACAACGTACTGGAGTGAACGATATGGAAGAAAATGCAGAATAGAACCAGTGAAGAGCAGGGGTGCCATAGGCACAATCAGAGAACACTGTATAAACATCAGAGGTCCACGGTTGTTCAACGTCCTCCCAGCAAGCATAAGAAATATTGCCGGAACAACCGTGGACATCTTCAAGAGGAAACTAGATTATTCCTCCAAGGAGTCCGGACCAGCCGGGCTGTGGTGGGTATGTGGGCCTGCGGGCCGCTCCAAGCAACAGCCTAGTGGACCAAACTCTCACAAGTCAAGCCTGGCCTCGGGCCGGGCTTGGGGAGTAGAAGAACTCCCAGAACCCCATCAACCAGGTATCAACCAGGTATCACTGGCGCCACGCCTTGTACTGTAGTGGGGCGTGTAGAGCAACTGGCGCCACGCCTTGTGCTGTAGTAGGGCGTGTAGAGCCACTGGCGCCACGCCTTGTACTGTAGTGGGGCGTGTAGAGCCACTGGCGCCACGCCTTGTACTGTAGTGGGGCGTGTAGAGCCACTGGCGCCACGCCTTGTACTGTAGTGGGGCGTGTACAACCAATGGCGCCACGCCTTGTACTGTAGTGGGGCGTGTACAACCACTGGCGCCACGCCTTGTACTGTAGTGGGGCGTGTACAACCACTGGTGTTGTAACGCAAGCCGGTGTGCTTTTGTCCCCCCCTCTGCTTTGTTTACTTTGTGTGTCAGCTGACAGGGACAGATGGTCACCATATTCATTTTGTCCAGTTTTATTGATCTCATTTCTGTCTGTTATATATATATATATATATATATATATATTATATATATATATATATATATATATATATATATAATATAAATAACACTTCTAATCTCAAGGAGAGGAAGGTGAGTATCATTCATTATGATGAGCATACGAGGAGCTTTCAATCACATTTTTAAAATCGCTAGATATACTTTCTAGGTTACCTTACCTACCTACCTCAACAATAAGAGTATACCTGCATTATGTCTTCGTGACGGTGACGGTGAGTGACGGTGATGGAGAGTGACGGGTGATTACGGCTTCCAGCGCCCAAACTCGCTGGAACACCCACTAAACTTTTCCATGATATATAAAGTGTTACCAAGGCTTCACCCCCCCCCCCCCCGCCGCACCTGGACGGCTCGGGATCCCGGCCTTTTATGCCTGCTTTTATATTTTTAACCAAAAGTTATCATCGTCGGCCATAGACGCTATTGACGCTCTCTTAGACACAAAAGTTATGCTGTTGTTATCAAGTATTTACGTGTCCATTTACGCAATCTGGAGATATTTTTAGATTATTGTGGCTTAGCATGAATTTATAAATCACTTTACGAGCTTGGAAACTTGGCAGCCCAATGTTGTTATCGTATAGATAGCCTTGCAGCACTTCCCAGCTCCTAAATTGTTAATATATGTAAACTAAGCCGCCATAATTAAGAAAAGATGTAAAGGTTTCGTAATTGGACATGGAAGCGCTTGATGAATCCTGGTCGAGCACTACAGTGGTGCAGGCGACCTCAGCACCACCACAGACGCCACTATACAAGGTGCACACAGACACACGCTCTACTAATAATTACGGGCTCACCATAGCCCGTGCTACATGGACACTTCGTTCTGGGTAGCTAAATCTTAAAACAACAACAACAACACACGCTCTACACTCACAGAGAAAAGGGCAAGACGACACAAGTGGAGGGTGGACATGCAAATGATTCCAAGAAATACTGGTACCCCGTACGGGTGGTCAGCAAGTGGAGCCCACTGAAGGAAGTTGTGGAAGCCACCTCCAGCCACAACTTGAAGACATCATAACACAAAGAACTCGCGCATCAAGAAAGTTATTACATTTAAATGCTTCAAATATAACAAGGCAAGTAAGCTGGGCATTGAGTGATAGATCTCACTCCCCCTGGAGATTCGTGAGAGACCGGGCCTCAGGACGTTGAAACCCGAAATCAACACCAGGTAACACCTCCCCCCCCCACTTCAGTCACAGTTAGACAAGCACTGTTACATAAAGACTCAGCACCAACGAACAACTGAGCTCTCAAATAGTAAATGCTGATATTGGTCCGGTTGCTGTTATTGGCGCTGCTGACCCCAGCCAGGCTGAGGTGCGGCTGCAGGCGTGTTTGATAGATGCAACACTTCCCCCGCCACACACCCCACCCACCTCTGCCCTGCAACGCACTGACCTCAAATATCTCACCCTACAGTAAAGGAAGAAGCAGCAGGAGAACACTAACACCAAAATAATAATATTGTGATGAAAATTATGATGCTCAAAGAAAAAAAACCAGAGGAGGAGGAGGAGACTATTACAATAAGCCTTTCATTTGCCATCACTTAGCATAGTGTTTATCACTGGAGGAAATCGCTCGGCACTATTCTGACATCTTGTCTTACAGCAGGCATGTTCATGACGTCAATGCTGCCCGCATGAATTTAATTTGTTGTTTATTTTATTACGCGCCAAACACCCCCCCCCCTCCCCCCCACAGCGTCACCAGGGCCGTGGCCGTCAACCACCACTGGTAAACACAAATCCAGTTGGGTGGCAGCTTCTATATAACAGTGTGCCAGTGTGGTCCTGTAATGTCTGTTTGATCAGCAATTCATACTGCCTTCTTTGTCTCTTGTTGTTTTGTGTGTGTGTGTGTTGTGTGTGTGTGTGTTGTGTGTGTGTGTGTGTGTGTGTGTGTGTGTGTGTGTGTGTGTGTGCTTATCAGTCCATACCGGAAAAGCTGCTCAAGTTACAGATGGAGTTGGCATCTTCCATTCTGGCCCCGATTCATTCCATTTTTACCAACCTGCTCCAATGCCCCGTCGGCTTATTTGTGATTACAATTTCCACCTGTTCTGTTTCAGCACCTCTGTTGTCGACATTTCTCGATATCGTGCATGCTGTGAACATTTTTTCCTGCCCTCCAGTATTGTTCGTTTCATTCTGAGGTCGTCTTCAGCGCTTAGTACACTTAATTTCTTTTTATTTTGCTTTGTTGACACCGGTGAGTACAGTAACGGAGGACTCCTGTAAGCAGGCGAACAGCTTTCCCTTCCCATGGGTAAGGCTCATGGGTAAGCCTTACCCACTGGTTTTCCCCTGAAGCAAGACCCACCAATCGGTTAACAAGCAGGTACCCCCAATTACTGTTGGGTTAGCAGAGGTCCAATAACCTAACTAACAGTTAATTAAGGATTGGCGTCCAGTTAATCCTTACTGGCCAGGAAATAAAGCAGCTCGACCCCACCACTGGCGAGGCGCGAGGTGTGTGTGTTACCACTGTGCCACCAAGAATCTGTGTTCGCCCACTTATTTGTTCATGCAGTGTGTATTTATATATATATATATATATATATATATATATATATATATATTATATATATATATATTATATATAATATATTATGGTAATTTTATTCTGGGTCTGAAGGCAGTCCTCATAATGGCCAACGTTGCATATGCAGCTGGTGTTTATGTGTGTTATGTGTGTCTCAACAAACAGGGGCGACGAGATATTAACCCCCACATGATTTTTTTTTGACTTCATAAGGGTTTCCCCTACCTCCCCTACCTTATGCCCCCCCCCCCCTGTCCACCAACACTCATGTTCCCACCTTTACACTTACTAGAGTTAACCTTTAGCAACCACTTGTTATATTATGTTTCCAAATTGTCAAGGACATCCTGTAGTCAGTTGCAATCTTCCTCTGTGTGTTCTCATAATTTTTGGCAACACTAAGGAGAAGTACTCTCGCCTTCTAGGAGACCCTTGGCATAAATAAGAGACCAAACTCCATGAGCAGGTTCCTCACCGCAGTGCAGATACTTTTTTTGTGCCAGTATTAGCATTCACGCTGTGTGCCGGGGATGTCATGTGCACTGGGAAAAACCTCATGTACGCACAGGAATACATACGTGCTCACCTACATGTACTAACCTAGATCTGCAAGCATGTCAAGCGTCAGCTCATAAGCCCCAGCTTTCAACCACGGTTATCCACTGCAATGATTTTGTTATCTCATGTGTATGTAGGTACCAAGCAGTTACACATATGCACACACACGCATCCAACCCCCCCCCCCTACCACTCCCACTCGTAGAAACAAATGGGCAGTTTCTTTCCCCCTGATGTCTCAGTTCACCTACCAGTAAATAGGTACCTAGTTCTTAACTGTCATGGGCTACATCCCCAGGTTGAGAGAGAGAGAGAGAGAAGAGAGAGAGAGAGAGAGAGAGAGAGAGTAGGAGAGAGAGAGGAGAGAGAGAGAGAGAGAGTATATATATATATATATATATATATATATATATATATATATATATATATATATATATATATATGAAAGTGTCAGACCACGGAGGAAAATTGAACAGGAATTTCCTTAAGTACTTTCGTATATTAATACATCTTCAAAGGAGTCCTTCTGAATACATTTTCAGGACTCCTGAAGATGTATTAATATACGAAAGTACTTAAGGAAATTCCTATTTCAATTTTTCCTCCGTGGTCTGACACTGTCACATTTTAATCACGTGTTTATTTTTCGTGATTTACACACACACCACACACACACACACACACACAACACCACACACACACACACACACACACACACACACAACACACACACACACACACAGTGGGGTTGCGTGCACTGAGGGTGTTTGTTGATCAGGTTGTCAAGGAGGAGATGTGGTTGGAGACCGACCGGTCCGCGGGGGTGGGAAGTTAGCCCGTGTTGGTGAGCGCGGGGGACCAGCCCAGGAGGCATGCACGGCCAGTTAAAAGTTCATGTACGCGTGTCCGGTGGTGTCCGCGGCCGAGTACCGTGTCGAGCAGCAGCAGCAGCAGCAGCACAGCAGGAGGGACACGACCAGGAGAAATGGCAGGAGGGAAAGAGAAGTGTGTATTTATGATCAAATGTGTAAGGGAGGTGAATAAGACAGAGGAACGGAGTGCTAGTGGGATAATGAAGGCGGACTAACCCTCGACTAATTCTGCAGTGGGGTCACGGGGTCAAGTGGAAGGTGAGGGCCGGGGAGAAGGTTATATGAAGAACTCCCAAGAACTCTCAAGAACTCCTGCTTGTGGAGGTTATATGTGGAGTGCTATAGGGGTCCTGTCAGGGGCATATAGGGTCCATGATATGAGTTCCAGCGAGGTGGATACAGCGTCCAATATGGATGACAGTGGGCTCAGTGAATGGGCATGTGGCTCAGTGAGGTGGTTATAGGATCATATCTGTAAAATAAATGTGGGTCTATCTATGCCAGGTTGCAGGCTAGCCTCACCCAACTTTTTACTGTGATTACTGTGGGTTACATGTCCATCATAGTCGGGTCAGAGTCGCCACAATTCAAGAAAAAACAGCATGCTATGATCACACACACGCTAAACCCAGCGATCATTTTGGCACCAGCTACCACCTGACTAAATACTTTGAACAAAATCTCAAAACAATTACTTTTTTCTTACATTATTGTAAAACATTATGTATTGATCTCTGGAAAATTAACATAATTTTTTGTACTCATACTTTGCTCATAGCAACTTCGGCCTCCTCCTCCCCAAGGAATATTGCTGGAATAAAGGTGGATGTATTCAAGAGGTACTTTAATAAGCTATTGCAAGAAGTGCCAGACCAATCAGCTATGGTGGATATGTGGGCCTGC
>WNGS01072847.1:5080752-5105034 GCA_020271785.1 Procambarus virginalis | reverse complement strand
CGCCTCACAACTCCCCCCTCCCCGTCTCCTCCCACACCACCAGACACCGCGGCAGTAGACGTGAGCAAACATCATGATGCAGGAGGCTGGTGAAGGCGTCATGTGGCGGCCAGCTCACATGACAAGGGGAGGTGTAGCTGGAGCTGCAGGCGCTGTACACTAACACTCGCTGTCCCTCCTCGCCACCTCCCTCTCCTTAAACGGGGGAGTCCGACCTTGCCAATCACCCTTCCCTCATCCCTTGCCCATATTGGGGGGTCCGTCTAAGCTGGCCCCTCCCCTCAACCAGTACCCAGAGGAGGGGGATGGGGGTCGAGTCTGTGATCGCCAGCCCCCTCCCTCTCAACCAGTACATAGAGGGTGGGTGGTCGGTGATCGCCTGCCAGGGCATTTAAGGGTCCTCTGGTAGATTAGGTTGGCAGGAAATTTCTTATAAAGTTTCAAAACGTTATGAAAAACGTTAATGGAAAGTTTCCTCTTCTATCTAAGCTTGCCGAGTAAGCCGGACGACTCAACAAACAGAAACGGGACAGTACGTCACTTTTGTGAGTCGATTTCATTTCAAATACGTCCAAATTTGGCCATTGTGCGCATACCAGCCAAAAGTGACGTTATTTTAAGAGAACGGGTTGTGCCCCTCCCCCTCAGCCAGGTCATGGAGGAGGCAATCTGTGATTGCCAGCCTTTCCTATCAGTCACCACCTCGAGGAATTTTTTTGCCAGTGCTTGAAGGGTTGCAACGCGCGCGGACCATTAGCGGGTAGCTGACTCGCCCCTAGTGCCTCCTGGTGATGCCAGCTCTCTCCCTGATTGCAGGACGGTAGAGCGACGGTCCTCCCTTCATGCAGGTCGCGTTCAATCCCCGACCTCCAAGTGGTTGGGGCTCCATTCCTTCTCCCCCGTCCATCCCAAATCCTTATCCTGACCCCTTCCAAGTGCTATATAGTCGTAATGGCTTGCGCTTTTCCCTGAAAAAATCCCTCTCACCCCTGATTACAACCACATATTCTCCCTCCTATCTTCACTACCTTCTATCTTACCTATCTTGAGGTATCTTGAGATGATTTCGGGGCTTAGCGTCCCCGCGGCCCGGTCCTCGACCAGGCCCCCTATTTGTTACACATCCCCAGGAAGCAGCCCGTAGCAGCTGTCTAACTCCCAGGTACCTATTTACTCCTAGGTGAACAGGTGCATCAGGGTGAAAGAAACTGTCCATTTGTTTGCGGCCTTCACACGGGATCGAACCCGGAACCTTGGACTACGAATCCCGAGCGCTGTCCACTCAGCTGTCAGGCCCCGGTCTTACCTTACCTGTTCCCCCCCCCCCCACCTTTACAGGGCGGGGGAAATTCGTCATTAGTTTATAATGACATTATTTCAATATAAAGGCGGAGGCCAATATCATTCCATTATACACTGGAATGTGTATAATGGAATGAAGGAACCAATAAAGGTGGAATACACACAACAATAAACATTCCGGGTGTCTGTACACAGGTAATACCAAATATGAGGTTATATTGTACAGACAAACAAAATAATAATTTTAATGGCCAAGGCGGCGGAGGCGGAGACACATGGGCAAATGTTTCTTTTATCCTGACGCCCCTGTTACCTAGTAGTAAATAGGTACCTGGGAGTTAGACACTGCTACGGGCTGCTTCCTGGGGGGAGGGGGCTGTAATAAAAAGGAGGCCTGGTCTAGGACCGGGCCTCGGGGACGCTAAGCCCTGAAATCATCTCAAGATAACCTCAAGAAGGCGACCAATCATAGGTGAGCAATATCACCACAAAGGCGGTAGTTAAACTGTATAATACTGTAAATGTCACTCAAAATGATTCCAATTGTATGCTTTATATGTTGTCAATATAAATCTCGCACTCTAATTATAAACAACATATTTTGTCAAGTCTGATCACCTGCTCAATTCAGCCACAACTATAACGAGTTGTGTAAACTAGTTGCACCTTAGAAAGAACAAATCCACAAGGGGCCGTGACGAGGATTCGAACCTGCGTCCGAGAGCATCCCAGAGACTGCCTTAATCGACTGAGCTACGACAGGGTTGTTGTTGTTATAGATTCAGCTACTCGGAACAAGTTCCAAGTAGCACGGGCTATGGTGAGCCCGTAACTTACCTGGCACAGGAGCGGGGCAAATAACATGGGCTATAGTGAGCCCTTATTGGACTTACCTGGCACAAGAGCGGTGCTACGACAGGGTTAAAAAGAGTTGAATATAACCCTAGTTGCACCTTAGGTTTGTGAATGAGAGTTGTGAACCATCTCGCCTCTGTCTCACTCCTTACCCTCAGCCAAACTGAGGGAGAGAGAGAGTAAACACAAACTTAAATTAGGCAAAGTCTTGTAACCTGGACGAAGCCTCGGCCCTCTCCACTGTTGCCACGCCACTATTGACGCTCTCTACCGAATCTAATTAAATTTTGTTTCAAGCTGCAGCTATATATTTCTGAGTTCAAAGTCGCTTTCGCAAGTTTTAATTGTTTTAATGCTAAAATGGAATGTAGTTTAGTACAGTATTTGAAGTTAGTGGACATGATCGCGAGAGTAATTTTTGGCGTTTATTATTTACCAGGTATAACCCTAATAGGAATACCTGATGGGTTTGTCAAAAAATTTAAATGATAAAAATTGCGAGTTCATCTTTATATCTGCAGAAGCCCTTCACGTGTTGACTATAAGCTTTTAAAGACTTGCGTATGGCGGTGTAAGAAAGCTTTAGAACCCTAATAGAAAATGGTCAAGGCTGTGGGAGTCCTTGAACAATATAGGACCTCATGTCAGGGGAATAAGTAATTATCAAAAGAAGACTTTAAGCCTGGAAGACTATTTAGACTTCCTATTATCTTAGCATCATCAGCAAACATGTTCATATAATTCTGTATACCAACTGGTAGATCATTTTTGTAGACAATAAACATCACTGGTGCAAGAACTGAACCCTGTGGTACTCCACTTGTGACATTTCTCGAGTCCGATACATTGCCTCTAATCACTGCCCTCATTTTTCTATCATTCAGAAACTTTTTCATCCATGTTAGGAGCTTACCTGTCACCCCTCCAATATTTTCCAGTATCCAGAACAACCACTTATGTGGAACTCTGTCGAAAGCCTTTTTTTTTTTTTTTTTTTTTTTTTTTTTTTTTTTTGTGTGTGTGTGTGTGTGTGTGTGTGTGTGTGTGTGTGTGTGTGTGTGTGTGTGTGTGTGTGTGTGTGTGTGTATTCACCTAGTTGTGTTTTGCGGGGGTTGAGCTTTGCTCTTTCAGCCCGTCTCTCAACTGTTTACTAACTACTTTTTTTCCCCACACCACACACACACACCCCAGGAAGCAGCCCGTGACAGCTGACTAACTCCCAGGTACCTATTTACTGCTAGGTAACAGGGGCATTCAGGGTGAAAGAAACTTTGCCCATTTATTTCTGCCTGGTGCGGGAATCGAACCCGCGCAACAGAATTACGAGTCCTGCGCGCTATCCACCAGGCCCCTTGTGTGTGCGTTCCTCCGAGGCTAAGACTACCAGGCCCCTTGTGTGTGCGTTCCTCCGAGGCTAAGAGTCCCCTTCTTCCAGTCAGAGGTGGTGCTCCTTTCCATTTTGAATGTATATATATATATATATATATATATATATATATATATATATATATATATATATATATATGAGAAAGCTGCATGAACGCGCATATATATATATATATATATATATATATATATCATGGTCGCTGGAAGACAGGTTGCTGAACTTGAGCAGTATAATGGACAGGTTGACAAGGATGGTGGAGGCAGAGGTGTTAAAGGCGTCCCGAGGGAGGTCCTTATAGTGCAGGCGACACAGGCGGTGTTGCCGCCACTAATGAAGGCGCGAACATTACCCGTCCGGACCTCCACCTCTCATCCAATGGATTTTACTTAATTCGTTTCCAAATTTCAGATTGTTTGTCGGTTGTGTACACCTGCTTGATTGTTTCTTGGAGGAATATTTAATGAAAATGCACAAAACGATTGGAATGTAGACTTGTCAAACCTTTAGACATTCCTGCACACTATTACTCAACACACTAGAGACATGGGAACAGGTAAGGGGCCGCTAGACTGGAGACCAGAATACCTGGCATTCATTCCCTACGAGGTCCCTACGAGGCCCCTACGAGTTCCCTGCGAGGTCCCTACGAGGTCCTTGCGAGGCCCCCAACGAGGTCCCTGCCAGGCCCTTACGAGACCCCTACGAGGTCCCTACGAGGCTTACGTGTGGTTATCTGTTGTCCGTTTCAAGACTTCTTCAACTCCCGCAGCCTAGCCTGAGGCCAAACTTTCTGGCGACAACCTTATCATTAAAACTTGCTTCTATGGATCCATGCGCGGCTAGCATGCGCATGGATCCATGAAAAAAAATGGCTGATCCATCGCTTCCTGCAAAAATACAAATAAATGAGTGTGTGAACCTATTCAGTACCTGAAATTTGGTTATCAATCAAATCCTTTTGTTAATTATTTTCATATTTTTCAACAATCCATCGATGTTACCACAAACTATATTAATTTGCAGTAATGTCCCCTTAACGCATGTTCATTTTATCCCGTTCTTATTTTACGTTATGCACTTCTTAAAAGCTGTACTATATATAATGTGCTACATTTCTTGAAGACTGTGTATGTTAGGACAGACTGAATTAGGAGAGGACACTGTGACCGTTCTCGTGACGTTGGCAACTTTAGGAGGACGGGCTAGTATGTTGGCATGCTTCTTTCAACACCCTAACTATTATTTTCAGTTATGCTCGAGGATCTTTGCGTATTAGTGGCCTTATTAAATATACACACACACTGTAGCAATTATTTAATCCCTGTATAATATTATTTGTATATATATATATATATATATATATATATATATATATTATATATATATATATATATATATGCGAACAAGCCTGAATGGTCCCCAGGACTATATGCGAATGATTAATTCGCATATATTCGCAAATAATTAATAAAATTAAGATGAACTTTAATCAAGAACAAATTATTAAGAAAATTAAGATGAACTTTAATTAAGAACAAATAATTAAAAAATTAAGATGAACTTTAATCAAGAACAAATAATTAAGAAAATTAAGATGAACTTTAATTAAGAACAAATAATTAAGAAAATTAAGATGAACTTTAATCAAGAACAGTACCAGTAGAGAGAGGCAACTTAAACTCTATACCTGAAACAATCTAACTTGTTAGATAATATGACCAAATTGGGTTTTAGGGAGAAAACAACCCATCCTCCTGCTTAGATAATACCTATTGTGACGATCGTCAATAGTCACGAATTCGTACGTACTTACCTTTTAGATAGTAGTATACTGACTAGTAAGGACTTTTTTTAATAAATGAAGCTAAAACAAACTTAAATATTCTTAGGCCAAGTATAGCACACATATGTATTATATTAGGCCTCGGATATCGTGTGTATTAGGCCTCGGATATCGTGTATTAGGCCTCGGATATCGTGTATTAGGCCTCGGATATCGTGTATTAGGCCTCGGATATCGTGTATTAGGCCTCGGATATCGTGTATTAGGCCTCGGATATCGTGTATTAGGCCTAGGGAGGTTAGGTTAGTTTAGTTTGTCAAAGCAACACAAGTAAAAAATTATTTTCCAGTTTGTCCAACTCAATAGTTCAGATTTCTACTTTCTAATTTCGTTGTACGTCAGTATATATTCTATGTTCCTCATCGTTACTATCGATATAGTAAATATGTAGATAGCATCGTTACCTGGTAGGTAGGTGTAGATAGCTTTTTGGTAGCTATTACAAGATGTATTGCAGTGTATTTGTATATTTTGTAATGTTAAATTGTGGCGGTGTTAAGAGTAATTAACAAACGTCTTTTCTTTTCTGCAGATCGCAGAGGATGTTGGAAGACGCAGACCGTCCAGGGTTCTTCAAGGACTATTATAAGGCGGTGAGGAAGGCCACCTCCAACGATCAATTCAACGAGTTCTCTAAGCTCAAGACAGACGAGGAACGCATTCGTTTTTGCTTTAATCTTCCCGCAGCTCACGATATTGATATTAGAACGTTTTTCAAGGGAAAATCCGAGAAGGAGGCTCTGGAGAAGAAAGAAGCGGGTAACAAGTGTTTTGGGAGAAAGAACAATTTGGAGGCTTTAAAACTATATAGCCAGGCGGTGGTAAAGGCACCTGTGCCCTCGGGTAAATATTGGAAGTTGATCAGTTGAGTAACACCTGTTCGGCATGTCGTTGCCTCATCCTCACTAACGTCTGGCCAAGAAGATGCTCAAGCCAGCTCAGACTGCTGCTATTTCGTATGATAGCCTAAGATTTTTCGCACATGGTTTCTCGCGAGGCTATTGTTTTGTACTTAATGTAATTTATGGGAGGCGCGTAAGAATCATTGTTTTCGCTGCCGTTACAGGAATATACGAGTACATTATATATTTATATATATATCCACCTCGACAGTGAGTATATTTGGTATACAAAATGAGAGTTTTACTGGGTATTCGGTTTGGGATTGGCCGTGACCCCAAGGTGGATTGGGTGAAAGGAGGTGGATTTAAACGAAGCCAACCTTGCTAGTAAGGGCCATTACAAGCCTGTTGCGATGCTCAAATTATTTTGTTATTTAGACAGGCCTAATGTTACTTTAGTACGTTAATACGTAGATCTGTGCTTCATAATATTTTACGGAAAATTTTAAACCAATCAAAACCAAACTTAAAATATTAAGAGGAAATGGTATTTATTTTTCATTGGAGCAGCCTAGTCGTAAATGCACAGTAGCTCTGGATACATTGAATGATCTAACTTTCTTCTCAGTTGTTCTGTTAATTTATGTAATATTCTGTTACTTTAAGGTAAGGCAATTGTTCAGTTGGCGCCAATTATTAACAATGTTAATTAGGATGTCCGCTATATGACTCGAGGGCTTAAACTATGTAGTCATTTTTATCCATTCAAGTGTGTGAAAATTATGGATTGTACCTGGACGGGGTTCTGGGAGTTCTTTTACTCCCCAAGCCCATTTCATCAGCTGGTTTAACATAGACTTCATCAGTTGGTTTATCATAGACTTCTTTAACTAGTTCAGCATAAACTCCTTCAACTAGTTTAACACAGACTTCCTTAATTGGTTTACCATAGACTTCATCAACTGGTTTAGCACACTTTATCAGTTGGTTTAGAACAGACTTTATCAACTGGATTAGCATAGACTTCTTGAACTGATTTACCACAGACTTCATTAGCTGGTTTACCTGAATTTACCTGAGAGCTATTTTCTCCCTAGTGGCCTCGACGGGCACAGGAAGCTGGTGACTTGTAGATTACAAGGTCCCCATCATTCTTTCTGATGATTTTTTCTATCTCGATTTTAACTGAAGTAATACCTGAATTTTTTTGTTTTGTCTGATTTACCTGAGGGCCACTAACTCTAGTAGCATCGACGAGGACAGGAAGCCGCAAACACCGGTAATGTTTTGTCATAAAGAAGGCCTAGCTGGTGTTTTCTCTTGATAATTACTTACAGATTCGGTCAGTAAACGGTTCTATGAGTTTATAACTCTTTGGGTGAAAAAGCCTCTCCTGTTTCTGTCCTACATTGTAGCTTGTTGAGCCTGACACTGTTGTCCCATATAGACGCTACTCTTGACCTTTCAAAGAAGTGGTCTGGATTAACGTCCTCCAACTTAAAATTGTCAGTCACACTTCTATTCAAATCATCCAATTTGTTCAGTATTTTAGGGGTCTCGATGAGATATGCCCTGCCGTGTCTAGTTTGTAATGTTGTTAGTCGTGTTCTCATCTAGTTGTACTTACCTAGTTGTGCTTGAGGGGGTTGAGCTTTGGCTCTTTGGTCCCGCCTCTTAATTGTCAGTCAACAGGTGTACAGATTCTGGAGCCTCAACCTCTTCACCTAGCAGTAAATAGTTGCCCAGAAGTTAGTCAGCTAGTCATGGAGTTGCATCCTGAAGACGGTCTGCAGTTCGATCTTGAGGGTGGGAGGGGGAGGGACTTCGATATAAGCCTAACATGCATATGTACACTGGCTGCCTGTCCTGCGACACTGAATTATTGAAGGTGAAGGAAAGATCCAATATATATGTGTGTGTGCATTAAAACCAAATTTTTGGACGTAATCTACATCCTTTATATTTACTATTTGTGTCTCCAGAATCGAGCTATTAGCTCTTGAACCCCGCCTTCATCACGGCCCTTGTGGATTTGTTCATTAGTATACAGCACCTTGAGAAAGGATGTAGGTTACATTAAAAACAATTTCTAATCCACTTACACATATACTTGGTCTTTCCTTCACCTGCATTCAAGCGCTACGCCATTGTAGTAAGTTTCTCGATGAATATTAAGTGCAAGATATAGGCTAATAAAGATAAGTGTATAATATACATTACACTTTCCTTTATTAGTCCTTATTTGCACTTGTTATATATTAACAAATGTTAATATTTTTTGTATAATATTGGCTCTTAATGACAAGGGCATGGAATACTAATAAATGCATGATACTGACAATTAATTAAAGTGCATGATATACGTACAGTACTTACTTTTCTGGTTTTACCCATTTTATTTTATTCTTGTTATTGTTTTAGTTAAATATTAGCAAACAAAGGCAACGCAAACACACGTCAATAGTTACCTTGCCGCCCTTGCGATGATCTCGGGGCTCAACGTCCCCGCGGCCCGGTCCTCGACCAGGCCGCCTCGTTGCTGGACTGGTCAGCCAGGCTGTTGAATGCAGCTGCTCGCAGCCTGACATTTGAGTCACAGCCTGGTTGATCAGGTAGCCTTTGGAGGTGTTTATAAAGTTTTCTCTTGAACACTGCGAGGGGTCGGCCAGTTATGCCCCTTATGTGCAGTGGAAGTGTGTTGAACAGTCTCGGGCCTCTGACGTCCATTGTGGGAAAGTTACTTGAATCAATAGTTGCAAATACCATTCGTCTTCATCTTGAAAAACATAAATTAGTAAATGATTCAGAACATGGGTTTACAAATAGCCGTTCATGTTTAACAAATTTGCTATCATTTTATTCTAGCATAATTGAGGTAGTTGATAGTGGTAAGGTTTGTGATGTTGTGTACCTTGACTTTAGCAAAGCTTTTGATACGGTGCCACATGAAAGACTGATTAAAAAGATTGAGGCTCATGGTATTGGGGGGTGCTATATAAAGTTGGATTAGGGCATGGCTATACCAAAGGAAACAAAGAAGTTTAGTATAAATGGGGTTAATTAAGTCAGAGTGGGAAAATGTTGTAAGTGAAGTGCCTCAAGGCTCTGTCCTGGGACCTCTGTTATCTATATAAATAAAAATGTAAATGATTGTATGTTCAAAATCGCTAATCTCCGAAAGTTCTTCACCGATTGTCTTGAAATGTTAACACAACGTTCCATTCACATCCGAGCGGGTTTTTGTGTACATACCATATTGATGTCACGTCTGTGATGGAAAAAACATGTTTTGTTTTAAAAACTGTGTTTTTCATGTGAGGGAAATCTTCGAAACCTCTTTCCCGATTGTTTTGAAATTTTGACTCAACGTTGCATTCGAACAGGTGCGTGTTTTTATATACCTACTATATACATGCCTCACCTGTGACAGGAAAAATATGTTTTTTTTTTTTTTTTTTTTTTTAACAGCGCCATCTGCTGGAAGAGCATCACACACTGTAATGTCCCAAAGTTCTTCACCGATTGCTTTGAAATTTTGACACAACGTTCCATTCGAATATGCGCATGTTTTTATATACCTACTATATATAGATGCCACACCTATGACAGGTAAAAACATGCTTTATTCAAAAACAGCGCCATCTGTTGCATGCAATAGCAACACCCACTATACTAAATATGTTACACATTCCATTTCAGTGTTTCCGATTGCATTAATAAATGAATTTTCATAGATTTCAATTTATTTTCATTTTGATTTAATTTTTGTGTGACATTGCGTTGGAATTAAGCTGTGTTGTTTACCATACCATTCATTTCGTAAGTATAAGTATAGATGCCACACCTGTGACAGGTAAAAACTTTTTTTTTTAAGAAACAGCGCCATCTGTTGCACGTAAGAGCAACACACACTATGCTAAATATGCTACAATTCCATTTCAATGTTTTTGATTGCATTGCCAAATTGAATTTTCATAGATTTTGACTTATTTTCGTTTGATTTAATTATTTTGTGTGACATTGAATTGGAATTGAGCTGTGTTGTTTACCGTACCGTTCATTTTGTGAGTATACTTTATTTGTTTCATTTTTTCATTTTGTTTTTTAAATGTTTTTCTTATATTTCAGTGATGGGAACATCAGATCATTTGATGGTTCCAATTTTCTGATGGGAACATCAGATCATTTGGGAATGCATCAGGCAAGGAAGTGGAGAATGGTGGGAAGGACGAGGGGACGGGAGTGGGGGATGGTGGGGAGGACGAGGGGACAGGGAAGAGGGTAATGGTGGGGAGGATGTGGGGATAGGGGAGCTGGCGATGGTGGGGATGAGGGGAATGGAGAATGGTGGGGAGGACAAGGGTACAGGAGAATGGGAGATGATGGCAGGATGAGGGGACAGGGGCAGTAGGCAGGGAATGGTGGGGATCGATGAGGGGACAGGGGAGTTGGAGATATGAGGGAGGACGAGGGATTGTGGAGTAGGGAATGGGTTAGGAGGGACGAGGGGAGACGAGTGTGAGTGGGGGATGGGTGGGGGAGGACCAAGGGATGGGGGAGGCGGAATGGTGGAAGACGAGGGGAATGACGGGGGACTACGTGAAGTGGGGGGGGAATATAAGGGGGGGAGGGGGGGAATGACGGAATGGTTGGGAGGAGAAGGGAGAATGGTGGTGGGGAGGATTGGGAGATGGGGGAAGGTTGCTGTGGCTCAGCAACGCACAGGCATTGCTGAGCCAAAGCAACTTAATATCCAACTTATTATAGCAAGTTGGATATTAAGGGCACTGACCGTACTATAGAATGGATATAAAATTCACTTGAACGTGTCCAGCTAGGATGACAAAGTTAATGTCCCCCAATTAGAAATCTTTCATATATGAAGAAAGATTAACAAAGCTTAAATTGCATTCACTGGAAAGGCAAAGAGTTAGGGGTGACATGATAAGAGGTTTACAAGTGGATAAATGGACATAACAAAGGGGGATATTAATAGGGTATTAAAAGTATCAACACAAGACAGAACACGAAACGATGGGTATAAATTTGATAAGTTTAGATTTAGGAAAGACTTGGGTAAATACTGGTTCGGTAACAGGTTGTTGATTCGTGGAACCAATTACCGCGTACTATGGTGGAGGTGGGATCCCTCGATTGTTTCAAGCGTTGGTTGGACATGTGTATGAGTGGTATTGGGTGGTTATGAATAGGAGCTGCCTCGTATGGGCCAATAGGCCTTCTGCAATTACCTTTGTTCTTATGTTCTTATGTTCTTATTTAGTGATATCTAATTTGGCAGCTGAAACACAACATTTGTTTAATATTCTGAAATTAGAGTCCCATATACAGTATATGGAAGTAACTAAAGTGCTCCAAGGAGGTTTATAAATAGGTTGAACAGAACACAAAGGGCTGACAGCCTTAAAGAAGCACCAAGACGAGAGTACACTATTAAAATTAAGTAGTGTTTAAACTTCTTGTCCAGTAAAATGAGCTCATAACATGGTGTCTCTTCATGCTTTACGTTAGAATTATTTTGTAACATTGCCTTTATAAAGAGTTATGATCCTTTTCAATCTCATTTACTTGTAAAGTACTGTACAGGCTTTGTGTTTTTGTATAACAAGAATTTTTATTAATATTGTAATAATATTATTACCTTTATTTAATAATGTTTGATATACGGTAAGTTTTTTATTAAAATATGTGCTTGTTTTAATAGTACTGTATTGTTATAAGGATATCTGATTAAATAATTTGTCAAGCATTAATATTGTACATAAATCTGCTTTACTTTTACTTGATATTTAAAATTTGATAATTTCTATGGGAAGAAGTCAATTTAAACCAATTAACTATTATAGTTTAAAGTTTATCATTTCTAATAAATAAAATGCATCCTTATACATTTCACATATGCTTGTTTAACTCTTTTGCCTTCATTATGCTTTGGATCTGCAAATGACCCTGATGATAGGACATTCATAATATCATTATGCCATTTAAGTTATCACGACTGTATAACAAATGCACAAAACTCATTAAATTCCTGAGTGAACTTATGAATTTTACCATAAGGCTGGCCAACAACTTGTTAGATCAAAATTAATATACCGTACTCACGTTCTTTGTACTCCATAAACACTTACAGAAGAATGTGCCGATCCAAGGAAGATGACCCTGTATGCCATCTGTCTGGCCAACCGATCTGCGGCGCTCTATCACTTAAGGGAATACCATTACTGTGTCAAAGATATAGATGAAGCATTGGAACATCATTACCCAAAGGTGAGTGCTTAGAATAAAATCAATGACATAATATGAGTGATAGTTTTTGAATAGAAATAATGTTACATTAATATTACAATATTGTAGTAGATGCTTCATTATATTTAACAACTACTGCAGTACAACATAAATAAGTTTAACATGCAATTTAAAAGTGTTTTTATGTTTCCATTTCATTAACAGGAGCTCAAGTACAAACTTTACAAACGGAAAGCTCGACTCTTGTCACATATGAAGCAGCATATTGATGCCCGCGATGCCTACCGTCAGGCACTCAAGTGGCTAGATTGGGCCAAGATGGACAGGGAGAAGAGGATAGAGCATCAGACTGACATACAGAAATGGCTCAAATTGTATGAGACTGGGAAGGTTGTGAAGAACTGGGGTAAGTGTTTATACAAAAAAAGGACTTAATGGTTTGACAAATCTTGGAATATGTTAGAAGGAATGCTCTATGATTGTTTGTGTAGTTGTCATTTGGTTATAGCAACTTTCCACTCCATAATTCCATGTGGAATGTTGAGATCACAGGTATAGAAGGGAAATGAAGGCATCAAGATTATAAACGAGCATGAAAATGCAAGCATAATAGTCACCTGACTTTAAAAATTCTGAAAGCAAAGTTATGTGCAAGTACCTGCAACAATTTAAAAAATCATAACTACATTTATTGTACTGCATTTAATGTTTGCTGAACAAATTTAGCAAGATGGATTTTTATGATTTAGTTTTTATTTTAAAGAAAAAGCAAATGAAGAATAAAAATGAATTTAATACATTAGTGTTTCAATTTTGTTCTGTATTGCCCTGTATTCTGTTTTTATCTTAATTTTAATAGTATATATTTTGCTTTTCTCCTCATGAATAATTTTTGCATTGTATACTGTACACTACATGCATTTGTTCATTTATAATTATGCTCTTCCAGATATACCTGAGGGCTATATAGAACCTTCACCAGTGATTCCTGACCTCGCTGAAGGAAGCAGTGAACGCTTTCCTTCACTTAGTAAGAAAGTTGATATTAAATACGAAAACAACCAAGGTCGTTATGCTGTTGCTGGTGAGGACATTGAACCAGGAGATGTCATTGCTACAGAAAAGCCTTTTGCATCTGTTCTCTTACGTGAGGAATACGGAAGTCATTGTCAAAAATGCTTCAAGGTGTAAGTATGAGTTGTGGATCTGATTTCATTATTGACACACTTCATGTACATACTTTGGGAAAGAGAGAGAGAGAGGAGAGAGGATGGGAGGGGGGAGGGAAGAGAGAGGGGGTGGACAGTCAGACCTGGACATTACTGAGTACTCCCCTTTTTTAACCTAATAACCAGAGGTGCCTAAGAAACTGAATTTTCCAGAAACATTAATTTTTTTTAACTATTTGCTCTTATTGAATAATAAAGTTTCTCACTTTGATAAAACCTAACCTAACATAATAAATTCAGTAATTTATGTTTTAATGTTCTGTACTATATTGTATTGTAATATATTATTTTATTAAGAATATATCACTATGGAAAGAAATATTTTGAAAATAACCAAAAATTCTCTACATACAGTATGTATATTTTTTCTCCTTCAGGACCAAAGCTGCAATTCCCTGCAAAAAATGTTCCAGTGTGTTGTTTTGTTCAGCGGAGTGCCGTCAGGAATCCTTCTTCCACACTATTGAGTGTCCAATCCTTGATCTTCTTGTAGGATCAGGAATGTCTATTAATTGCTTTTTGGCATTCAGATTGGTCACACAGTATCCCTTATCATTCTTCTTGGATGTTAAAGAACAGCTTACTGAAGAAGATCCAAAGGTAACCGAGATATATATACGGAAGGATTGATAAATCTATGATAAAGATTCCTTCAAACACCTATGTTTGAAGGAATGATAAACCCATGTTAATTGCAAGTGATATAGTACAGTGTACAATACTAATACAATATAGAACATTAGTTTTGTTTTGGATGCATGTTTATAAATAAATGTTTTAGAGTTTATTATTATAATTATCAGACGTTAAATGTGACAATATCATTTGCAGGAGACAACCAACAACAAGCAGGTGTACGATCCAACAGACTTCCTTCGTCTGTACCACTTAGTACATCATGCCGAACACCGCACACCCGAAGATTTCTTCCACCGCTGCATTATGATTGTCTTCATGCTGAAAGCTCTCAAGAAAACAAAATACTTTGAAGGCAAAGGCACTGCATCCAGTAAGCAAAGCATCAGCTCTATTGCCATTTTAGTCTGTGTTTTGAAAACTGAGATAGGTGCTTGGTTTGAAGATACTATACTTAAAGCCATTCATATATTTTATTACGCTATAATAAGGGTTTTGCAAGTTTGATTTTACACTCCCAAAGAAGTGTATTATCTATTCACTGAGGTTAAGGTTCCTCCTTAATATAACCAGAGGTGGTGTCTTCCTACATACATACATACATACATACATACATACATACATACATACATACATACATACATACATACATACATACATACATACATACATAGTGTAGTGTAGGATTGGTAATGTAGCATACTCCAGGATTGGACCAATCCTGGAGTATGCAGCTCCAGTATGGAGTCCATATCTAGTCATGCACAAGACTTAACTGGAGAAGGTTCAAAGGTTTGCCACCAGACTAGTATCTGAATTGAGGGGTATGAGCTATGTGGAGAGACCACTGGAATTAAACCTCTTGTCGCCGGAAGAGAGAAGAGTTAGGGGGGACATGATCACCACATACAAAATTATTAAAAGAATTGATAAATAGATAAAAACAGACTATTTAACACAAGGGGCACACACACTAGGGGACACAGGTGGAAATTAAGTGCCCAAATGAGCCACAGAAAGAATTTTTTAGTGTCAGAGTAGTTGACAAATGGAGTGCTTTAGGAAATAATGTGGTGGAGGCAGACTACATATACAGTTTCAAGTGTAGATATGTTAGAGCCCAATAGGCTCAGGAACCTGTACAGCAGTTGATTGACAGTTAAGAGGCGAGACCAAAGAGCCAGAGCTCAACCCCCGCAAACACAACTAGGTGAGTACATCCATACATACATGTATACTGTATGTATGTTTGTATGCATGTATGTATGTATGTATGTATGTATGTATGTTTTCTTTGTTAATCTTTGTAGCAGGAATGTGGGTATACAGAACTGTACTACTGTACAGGACTGTCATAAATAAAAACAAGCATTAAACAAAACTGACACATTATACTGGTACATAAGTCAATTATAAACAGCCTCATCTAACTCCACATGGTTTGATTTCATCAGCAAATTTCACTTTGAGCCATTGCCACCAGTGCTCCTCATTTGACACTCCTCTGACTTGCTCACTTTTCTCAATGTATTTAAGTTTTTATGATTTCATGTTAAGATACCTCTTCCTTTTTTCAGCATTAGCTTGACTACTACTGCAGGTAGAAATCATTTTAGCTCACAAATGACAAATAACCAAATAAATATTTTATCACCAAGTACAATACTGAGAGGTCCTGCCCAAAACACTTTGCATATGCATCATACTTGTCTTATGAATCCTCTACTGTTCATGTACCATATGTACCAGTATATACACTGTACAGTATTATGAACTCCTGCATGACTGCAGGAGGGAAAAAGCAGTTTGATCTGTTTATAATAGTGCTATGTCCACCACATAAAATGTCATATACACAAACTCATTACACAATTTGTATTATTATATTAAAGTAAAGAAATATTTTGCAAAAATTAAATAATATTATGTTTGGTTATCAAGGGCATTCCCCTAGACCAACTACTGACTGACCTTGCCAGGGAATGCAACCCAGACCAGTTGTTTGACTCCTGGGTATACTTATTTACTGCTAGGTGAACAAAGGCATCAGGTGAAAGAAAATATTTTCAAAATGCTTCTGTCGCACCGTGAGAATTGAACTCATAATTATTCAGCTGTGACGTGACTGTGCTGACCATTGCACCACTGCAGACAAATAGCAAAACTGTAAAAAATATGAAATATGGGTTGTTTTTCGGCAGAGTCGGGCTGGTCAGTCATAAGAGCTTGTTCGTTGGCTATTTGTTTCCATCCCACCTAGGGTTCTGGTCTAGCACAGTCTGTTTGAGCAAGGTTGCATTGTACACTCAAAATATAAATTTGGTCATGTGTTCTCATATTATCCATGTTACTTGGACTCAATCACCCTATCTCCTATTGTGTTGAATGATGTCAAATCCCATTACTTGGTGTTTGAACCATAACCCTCTCATACCTACCTACCTATCTACCTACCTACCTACCTACCTACCTACCTACCTACCTAATACCCCACCTCTTTATATATATATATATTTTTTAAAGGATTAGATTTTTAATTTTCTTTTCCATAAAAACTTGTTCCGGTAACTACTGTCAAGCAATGTACTCTTTTGTAGCTAACACTACATTGTTTAATAACCTGTGGTATGATTATAAATTAGAACTTTTACATTTACTGTATTCATATTTATTTTTGTATCTTTTATTCTTCATCCTTTCACTAAACTAAATGAACACATGGTACAGTATCTCCATCATATGTGTTAATTAAATTAAAATTTGTCCACCCTGGACTTAAATATACAGTACTGTATTCTTATATAATTTTATTTGGATCCTTGTTAGAATCCTGGTGTATCCATTTTACAATGCAGTACTTTTGTCATATTTTAGGTATATTGAAATGTAACTTATGCAAATGAACAAATTCACAAGGGCCGTGACGAGGATTCGAACCTACGTCCGAAATCATCCCAGATGCTGCCTTAATCGACTGAGCTACGACATGGTAAAAAGAGTTGAAACCAGAAGTTGTACCTAACTTACTTGGATCCTGCAGCCTCTCCAAGACTCAAACCAGGGTTTTACACAATTCCCCCATACACTCGAGCTATGTCAATAGGCTGTTCTACCTCTTCGTCCTTACTTTGCCCTGTGTGTAATGAAGTAAGGGCGAAGAGATAGAATGGCCTATTGACATAGCTCGAGTGGATGGGGGAGTTGTGTAAAACCCTGGTTTGTGTCTCGGAGAGGCTCCAGAATCCAAGTAAGGTACACCTTCTGGTTTCAACTCTTCTACCATGTCGTAGCTCAGTCGATTAAGGCAACATCTGGGATGATCTCGGACGTTGGTTCGAATCCTCGTCCCGGCCCTTGTGGATTTGTTCACTGATGCATCACGCTATTGTGATTTCAGTGTGTAACTTGTGCAATTTTCAATTGATTCTGCTCTATAATTCCTTTTCAACATTAAATTAAACAAGATTAATATAAATTTGAAATTTCAGAGTCTAATTAACTAGGTATGATGTTTATTTGTAACTGACCTCAGTATCTAGATAATAACTTTTTGATCTTGCCTTCTTGGAACAGCGTATCCTCTATTTAAGGATAAAGGTTGGTAAAGCGTTCAACTTTCCTTAATACTGGCTTAGCTCAAAATATTAGCATAACTCCGCCTTTAATGTTATGTATTAGATGGCGCTAGGTAAATGCAGTGGTAGTTAGTTGCTCAAGCTTGCCTGTAATATGCAGAATGCACTATTGAAAAATCCATCCTAACAATACCATATATAATATCCATTTGATGGCTTCCTTTTTTTTCTAATATTACTTGCTCTGGGTGAATGCATGAGCTTATAGATAAATACTATATAATGAATCTATTTCAATTATAATGTTGGATAAAATGCACAAAGCTATGAAATGACTGAATAATCAAGTATGAGCCACTTATATATTTAACTACATATATTTTTATCTTCCATCAGGTGACAAGATTAGTGATACAGAGGCTTTTGTGGGAGGACTTCTGTTGCGGTTCCTTCAGGTCAGTGGAATAGTCAGAAGCGGCACAGGAGTCTTGCTTTCTGGGTTTGTTCTCAACTCACAATTGGGAATCCTGGGCTTGAATCCTAGATGGGACTGAAATAGTTGGGCTCATTTCCTTTCACTTTAATGTCTCTGTTTACCTAGCAGTAAATAGGTATCTGAGAGTAAAGTGCTGTGGGTCGCATCCTGGAAAGGTCAGTAGTTCAACCTTGGGAGATTTTGATATAGGCCTAAATAAATGTATGTATATACAGATACATAGGCTACTTGTCCCCAACAAAGGGAATTACAAGTACTGTATTATTAATTATTATAATAGTATTTCCCAAAATGAATGTGGCTTCTCTATAGAGACAATCAAAATATGAAATCTTACTCAGACTTTTTACAAATTATGGTATTAAAAGGATTAGCAGTTAAGACTATTATGAGAGGGGTGGGGAGTAGTCAGATTAAAATGTGAAACTCTCATTGTTTTTTCTGTGTAGTGTCTCGTTGTCCTGTGACTCTCTCATAGAGTATACTCTTATGTAATGAGTTCTTATTATTAAAACTAATAATAATTCAGTGCTGAAACTTTGTACATCAGCAATATTATATTTCAAAGAAATAAGGAAATGGGTGTATTAAGATCAATGTTCTAGTGAGGAGTGTAATGTTTAAATGTTGTGGTTTTACTGCCTCAATCTAGAGGATACATGTGACATCAAAATAATATCAGAGTTATCTCATTGTATGTAAACAAGCCATTGTAAAGTCTCAGCAAACACATGACTTGATTGTAAAGCTGAACACTGGTAGATTCTAGACGTATAGGCCATTAAATAAAATCCATGAATAAAGACAATGAGGTTGTGTGGTTGCATGCATTTTTCCCCAGCCATGAGATTGTTTGCAGAACCAGACAATAATCTGAAGCATAATTAAACCTTACTAAGTACAATCAAGCTTTAATGAATAGTAATTTTACCACCATTATGGGAATCCGAGGCCTTGACCTGAACTATATTCGATCCTATCTTAGTGATAGACATGAATATGAAGTCCTCAATTATATAACCACCCCCACTCTACCATTAACCATAGGAGTGCCACAGGGCAGCATACTATGACTTCTTCTATTTCTTATATACATCAGTGATTTCCCTAATGTCACAATCTTTCTTAAGCTTATACTATTTGCTGACGATACTACCTTCATCTACTAAACCCTAACCCACACACACTAAATAATGTTGTAAATAACGAATTAAAAAAGTCCACTCATGGATGGCAACCAACAAACTCACACTAAACATAGAAAAGTCCAATTACATTTTATTTGGAAGGAAATCAACAAGAGACTCAACTTTGGCACCCACTTTCAACACATAGCCAAAAGAGTCTCAAAAGTGGTTGGTATACTTTCTAAAATCAGATATTATGTTATAAACTCTGCTCTCCTCTCATTATACTACACGCTAATCTGTCCCTATCTTACATACCATATCTGTGCGTGGGGTTGAACCACTGCAAACTACATCAAGTTCATCATCACCCAGCAAAAATCTGCTATCAGAACAATAACATCAGAACAACATTCAGACAACACACAGCCCCCTGTTTAAATCCCTCAACATACTAAACATAAACTCACTCCACACATTCTCTTGTGCCATTTACATGTAAAAAAAAAATTAATCCTAGATGCAAATCCTGATCTGAAACGCTTCCTTGACAGATGTAATAGAACCCATAGTCACCACATCAGAAATAATTTATATCTCTTTGATATCCCCAGAGCCAAACTAAATCTGTGTAAACACTCTAGGCAAATAAAGGGACCTAGTCTATGGAACTCGCTCCCTAACGAATTAAAAGGCTGTCGAACCTACCCCTTATTCCAAAGTAACACCAAAAAGTACCTTGGTGACTTGGAATTCGTGATTGTGAGTCGAGAATAAACCAGATTCTACTTGAAAAATATAAAAGTACGGTATAGTGAAACATTGCATGAAGTTCCACTAATGCCACTGAAAACCCATTCCCCATTGATTCTGATTATAGTATCCTGAATAAATAAGTATACCTGCTGAGTTGATGAAGCCTAAACCTGATTATTGAAGAGGTAATTAGTACAAATATATTCGGATTACAGTTTCAAGGTGGTATTCTTTCGTTATCTTAATCAGTGTTATATCTCATGAATATATGACGCACTACTGCCTACAGTACAATATTTCTTCAAATGAAAATCCACCATGGAACCCTCTTAGAAAGTCTGTTGTTACTATATGGTGAGGGATTTTTCCTAATGCTATTGTGTTTCTTTATTTTAGATAGTGCAGTTCAATGCCCATGAAGTCTCTGAGTTTGTGTTAATAGCACCTAGGACCTTTGATGGAGCCAAGAATGAGTCCCTGGGTGCAGCAATATATCCGACACTTGCCCTCTTCAACCACTCCTGCCACAGTGCACAAGTCAGGTGAGGCTGTCGTTTTTGTATTTGTTGGTGGAAGAAGGCACAAGTGCTTTATCGCATTTGATTAAGTAAAGTTCATCACACTTTATAAGTTCATCTGTTCATCATATAGTCAGTTATCTGTTTGAGTAGATGTGTCGAATACTGCTGGTCATCCCTTAATGGTTTTTTCTTTTTGAGAGAATGAACATTTATGGGAATCGAATTGTTTGTAGGAGTTGCTATGACTGTTAGGAGGCAAATCATCTAATTCCCATTGTTTAGCTTAAATATGTTGTACAGTAGTATTTTCTTTTAAATTTGGATGTTTTCAGTATTACCTATTACTGTTGAAATATGTTGATATGTAATATGATATGTTGATATGATATATGAAATATGTTTAAGTATTTTTTGTATTGGTTAAGAAATTATGTAAAGGTAAGTTCAGTCTATATTTGTATCTACAAGGAGTAATCCAAAATCTTAAATACAATTTACTAAGATTGTTGTCTGAAGACAAGCCACATAGTTATTTTACTGTATTAACAGTAGTTATTGTATCGTACTAACTCTCCAGTAGTCAATCATACTTGATCTTGAAATTATGAATAATGGTTCCTTTCACCACTGAAATATTGCACATAAATATTTCTTACATTTCTCTCACTCACCTGTGTTTGCACCATCCACCTATGCTCCCTTGTACTGTTGTCTCTCACCTTGAAATGTTAAGGATGGAACGCTACCCTGTAAATATGATTCTATTGCCCTGCCAACCAGGCCAGAATGCTCACACTAAGGATGTTTTAGTAAGCAGCCAATCTGCTACTCAGTTGGAGTTTTGAACCTTCCCTGGAGCACTACTGAGGTGCAGTATGTGGTGGCAATCTACCCCTCATCCATGTTATATAAACTACAATTCACANCACCACACACACACACCCCAGGAAGCAGCCCGTGACAGCTGACTAACTCCCAGGTACCTATTTACTGCTAGGTAACAGGGGCATTCAGGGTGAAAGAAACTTTGCCCATTTATTTCTGCCTGGTGCGGGAATCGAACCCGCGCAACAGAATTACGAGTCCTGCGCGCTATCCACCAGGCCCCTTGTGTGTGCGTTCCTCCGAGGCTAAGACTACCAGGCCCCTTGTGTGTGCGTTCCTCCGAGGCTAAGAGTCCCCTTCTTCCAGTCAGAGGTGGTGCTCCTTTCCATTTGAATGTATATATATATATATATATATATATATATATATATATATATATATATATATATAATATATATATATATATATATATATATCTATGGTCGCTGGAAGACAGGTTGCTGAACTTGAGCAGTATAATGGACAGGTTGACAAGGATGGTGGAGGCAGAGGTGTTAAAGGCGTCCCGAGGGAGGTCCTTATAGTGCAGGCGACACAGGCGGTGTTGCCGCCACTAATGAAGGCGCGAACATTACCCGTCCGGACCTCCACCTCTCATCCAATGGATTTTACTTATTCGTTTCCAAAATTTCAGATTGTTTGTCGGTTGTGTACACCTGCTTGATTGTTTTGGAGGAATATTTAATGAAAATGCACAAAACGATTGGAATGTAGACTTGTCAAACCTTTAGACATTCCTGCACACTATTACTCAACACACTAGAGACATGGGAACAGGTAAGGGGCCGCTAGACTGGAGACCAGAATACCTGGCATTCATTCCTACTACGAGGTACGAGTCCCTACGAGGCCCTACGAGTACGAGTTCCCTGCGAGGTCCCTACGAGGTCCTTGCGAGGCCCCCAACGAGGTCCCTGCCAGGCCCTTACGAGACCCCTACGAGGTCCCTACGAGGCTTACGTGTGGTTATCTGTTGTCCGTTTCAAGACTTCTTCAACTCCCGCAGCCTAGCGGAGGCCAAACTTTCTGGCGACAACCTTATCATTAAAACTTGCTTCTATGGATCCATGCGCGGCTAGCATGCGCATGGATCCATGAAAAAAAATGGCTGATCCATCGCTTCCTGCAAAAATACAAATAAATGAGTGTGTGAACCTATTCAGTACCTGAAATTTGGTTATCAATCAAATCCTTTTGTTAATTATTTTTCATATTTTTCAACAATCCATCGATGTTACCACAAACTATATTAATTTGCAGTAATGTCCCCTTAACGCATGTTCATTTTATCCCGTTCTTATTTTACGTTATGCACTTCTTAAAAGCTGTACTATATATAATGTGCTACATTTCTTGAAGACTGTGTATGTTAGGACAGACTGAGTTAGGAGAGGACACTGTGACCGTTCTCGTGACGTTGGCAACTTTAGGAGGACGAGCTAGTATGTTGGCATGCTTCTTTCAACACCCTAACTATTATTTTAAGTTATGCTCGAGGATCTTTGCGTATTAGTGGCCTTATTAAATATATACACACACACTGTAGCAATTATTTAATCCCTGTATAATATTATTTTGTATATATATATTATTATTATTATTATCTCACCAACTTTGCCATTAGTTAAGTGCCTTAATTCATCGTTCTGATAGAAGTTACAAATAGGTTAGTGAAAGTTAAGATGAACTTTAATCAAGAACAAATAATTAATAAAATTAAGATGAACTTTAATCAAGGACAAATAATTAAGAAAATTAAGATGAACTTTAATCAAGGACAAATAATTAAGAAAATTAAGATGAACTTTAATTAAGAACAAATAATTAAGAAAATTAAGATGAACTTTAATCAAGAACAGTACCAGTAGAGAGAGGCAACTTAAACTCTATACCTGAAACAATCTAACTTGTTAGATAATATGACCAAATTGGGTTTTAGGGAGAAAACAACCCATCCTCCTGCTTAGATAGTACCTATTGTGACGATCGTCAATAGTCACGAATTCGTACGTACTTACCTTTTAGATAGTAGTATACTGACTAGTAAGGACTTTTTTAATAAATGAAGCTAAAACAAACTTAAATATTCTTAGGCCAAGTATAGCACACATATGTATTATATTAGGCCTCTGATATCGTGTGTATTAGGCCTCGGATATCGTGTATTAGGCCTCGGATAGTGTGTATTAGGCCTCGGATAGTGTGTATTAGGCCTCGGATAGTGTGTATTAGGCCTCGGATAGTGTGTATTAGGCCTCGGATAGTGTGTATTAGGCCTCGGATATCGTGTATTAGGCCTAGGGAGGTTAGGTTAGTTTAGTTTGTCAAAGCAACACAAGTAAAAAATTATTTTCCAGTTTGTCCAACTCAATAGTTCACATTTCTACTTTCTAATTTCGTTGTACGTCAGTATATATTCTATGTTCCTCATCGTTACTATCGATATAGTAAATATGTAGATAGCATCGTTACCTGGTAGGTAGGTGTAGATAGCTTTTTGGTAGCTATTACAAGATGTATTGCAGTGTATTTGTATATTTTGTAATGTTAAATTGTGGCGG
>WNGS01072847.1:5063526-5080166 GCA_020271785.1 Procambarus virginalis | reverse complement strand
GGAAGAGGCAGGTGGGGAGGAGGGTAGTGGGGGGGAGGAGCTGTGAGTGTTTGGTGGGGAGGAAGAGGTTGGGGAAGAGGGGGGGGAGAGTAAGGGGGAGGGAGGGGTAACACGGGAACCATTGTGGCGGAAGGGAAGTAGGGGGGGAAAGTAGGAATAAAGATGGTGGATACACTACACCACCTTCACGGTGGTGGTGGTGGTGGTGGTGTGGTGCAGTGAGGACGGTGGTGGTGGTGGTGGTGGTGCAGTGAGGACGGTGTGGTGGTGGTGGTGGTGCAGTGAGGACGGTGGTGGGTGGTGGTGGTGGTGCAGTGAGGACGGTGGTGGTGGTGGTGGTGTGCAGTGAGGACGGTGTGGTGGTGGTGGTGGTGCAGTGAGGACGGTGGTGGTGGTGGTGGTGGTGCAGTTGAGGACGGTGGTGGTGGTGGTGGTGGTGGTGCAGTGAGGACGGTGGTGGTGGTGGTGGGTGCAGTGAGGACGGTGGTGGTGGTGGTGGTGGTGCAGTGAGGACGGTGGTGGTGGTGGTGGTGGTGCAGTGAGGACGGTGGTGGTGGTGCAGTGAGGACGGTGGTGGTGGTGCAGTGAGGACGGTGGTGGTGGTGCAGTGAGGACGGTGGTGGTGGTGGTGGTGCAGTGAGGACGGTGGTGGTGGTGGTGGTGCAGTGAGGACGGTGGTGGTGGTGGTGGTGCAGTGAGAACGGTGGTGGTGGTGGTGGTGCAGTGAGGACGGTGGTGGTGGTGGTGGTGCAGTGAGGACGGTGGTGGTGGTGGTGGTGCAGTGAGGACGGTTGGTGGTGGTGGTGCAGTGAGGACGGTGGTGGTGGTGGTGGTGCAGTGAGAACGGTGGTGGTGGTGGTGGTGCAGTGAGGACGGTGGTGGTGGTGGTGGTGCAGTGAGGACGGTGGTGGTGGTGGTGGTGCAGTGAGGACGGTGGTGGTGGTGGTGGTGCAGTGAGGACGGTGGTGGTGGTGGTGCAGTGAGGACGGTGGTGCAGTGAGGCCGGTGGTGGTGGTGCGTGAGGACGGTGGTGGGTGTGCAGTGAGGACGGTGGTGGTGGTGCAGTGAGGACGGTGGTGGTGCAGTGAGGACGGTGGTGGTGGTGGTGGTGGTGCAGTGAGGACGGTGGTGGTGGTGGTGGTGCAGTGAGGACGGTGGTGGTGGTGGTGCAGTGAGGACGGTGGTGGTGGTGCAGTGAGGACGGTGGTGGTGCAGTGAGGCGGTGGTGGTGGTGGTGCAGTGAGGACGGTGGTGGTGGTGGTGCAGTGAGGACGGTGGTGGTGGTGGTGCAGTGAGGACGGTGGTGGTGGTGGTGCAGTGAGGACGGTGGTGGTGGTGGTGCAGTGAGGACGGTGGTGGTGGTGGTGCAGTGAGGACGGTGGTGGTGGTGGTGCAGTGAGGACGGTGGTGGGGCAGAGTAGTAGCGGCAGTAGGCTCTAACCTCGTCTGGCCAAGCATCGATCCCAGCTAGCCTCGTCTGGCTACTGCCGCTATGGTCCAACCCCACTTACCTAACCCCTACCCACCTACACTTCTGCCTCCCTACCCACTTAATCACAGCAATGCTGCACTACTCCCCCTTCCTTAACCACACTTCTCTTCCTTCCGCTTTCTCAGCCAATGTCAGACTCTTCCCTCACTTGCCCCTATCTTCCTCCTCCTCCTCTCCCCCTCACCCTCTGACCAGTAGTATGAGCTGGAGGGAAGTATTAAGAAATACACATCTATGGGCTGTGTATTAGCATCAGGGACACCTCAATAGATAACCTTAGTATAGACCTTAAGGTTGTCTATGTACACAGTCTCCTTTTTTACGCATTTTTACTCCCTCTCCCTTTCTCCATCTCTATTCTATTTCTTCTCCAACTCCCTCACTCTCCAACCTCTTCTATTCACTCTCCTCCGTCCATCTCCCACTCCAGCCATTAGCGCCACTCAGAGACATATCTCTCACTCCACCTAAATATTTCCCCGTGCCTCCCTCGATTCCAGAATCAGCTGTTTTTTGTTGACAAGTGGCATGAGTTTAGCCAGTCGCCTCGCCTCACTTGGCGACGAGCCTGATGACGTCTTCATGGCGTCACTGACACGATAAAATGTTTGATTGGTCAGATATACTAATGGTGTTCAGCGATTGGTTAAAACAAATGTTTTTCCGATTTAGAGAGGACCAATCTGAGCTCTTGTTGACCAAGCAAGTGGTAAACAACGATATTTCCTTCCTTACGTCTTATTTCCAGTCTACTAACTCCTCACCCAGAACCCTGGATGAGGTGATGTCGGACGGTCACATGTCAGCTACTTGACGTGGTGGAGGGCTGACGTGGTGGTGGGCTGACGTGGTGGTGGGCTGACGTGGTGGTGGGCTGACGTGGTGGTAATCTGACGGTGGTGGTGGTCTGAACGAGAAGGGGAGTGACGAACCTCTCGTTACCATGGTGATGAGGGCAGGAGAGGTCATTCTCGGATAGGTAGACATTTGTGGGAGTAGGGAGGACGGGGAGGGGAGGGAGGAGGGTGTGAAAAAGAAAGAGTGCGAGAAAGAAACAGAGTGGGAGAGGAGGGAACGGACTGACAAGGTTGGGAAATGAGTGAAATAGCTCATGCTGTTGTATGGTGTATGTGTGTGTGTGTAATTACCTAAGTGTAATTACCTAAGTGTAGTTACAGGATGAGAGCTACGCTCGTGGTGTCCCGTCTTCCCAGCACTCTTTGTCATATAACGCTTTGAAACTACTGACGGTCTTGGCCTCCACCACCTCTCACTTAACTTGTTCCAACCGTCTACCACTCTGTTTACAAAACTGAACTTTCGTATATTTCTCCGGCAGCTTTGTTTCGTTAGTTTAAATCTATGATAAAATGCTTTGAAACATCTTACTGAAGTGTGAAGGTGTTGAAGATGGTGCGAATACAGCCGACCAGGTTATCTATCTTGAGGTTATCTTGAGGTTATCTTGAGATAATTTCGGGCTTAGCCTCCCCGCGGCCCGGTCCTCGACCAGGTCTCTTTTTTGTTACACCCCCCCCCCCACCGGGAAGCAGCCCATAGCAATTGTCTTAACTCCCAGGTACCTATTTACTGCTAGGTAACAGGGGCATTCAGGGGTGAAAGAAACTTTTGACCATTTGTCTCCGCCTCCACGGGGATCGAACCCGGAGCCTCAGGACTACGAATCCGAAGCGCTGTCCACCAAGCTGTCAGGCACAAACTGTGCCTGACAGCTTTTGACACACAGCTGACAGTGGACAAACTGTCCACTGTCAGCTGTGTGTGTGTGTGTGTGTGTGTGTGTGTGTGTGTGTGTGTGTGTGTGTGTGTGTGGTGTGTGGTGTGTGTGTGTGTGTGTTCGAGCGCGTATCTGTCTGTGAGTGCGTGTCACTACCAATGTCATCTTCAGGAAACTGGCTTCAAACTCGGGAAGAAAAATCTGAAAACTTTAGGTGCGAGTTTGAGGTACACGGGACGCAGCCCACTGTGTTGCCGTCTATACTGACGTTATCTCTTGTTTGTGTAGACAACTGTGGCAATTAATGCTCCATGACGTTAATGGTTATAAAACTCAGTTTAAGCGTCTCTCTCTTACCCTTCCCTAGTTCCCCTCTCTCCATTTTCTGGCGCAGTTTCCAGTATATAAACCTTGGAGCAGGATGATAGAATCGACCATTTGGTCACCATTTGGTGCAGGTGGAGTCGCACCTCCACAGATCTCCAGTATCATCTCTCGATACTGTTAATGGCTCATAAGGGCCACCACTTACGGGCTATTCATGCCCGTGCCACCTCTTGGGTGGCTTAATCTTTAACAACTTTAACAACATGATAGAATCACGGGAGACATCTCCCGTCACGCAGGGTGCAGTCGCACCTCCACAGATCTCCAGTATCAGCTCTTGATACTGGTAATGGCTCAAAAGGGCCACCACCTACGGGATATTCATGCCCGTGCCACCTTTTGGGTGGCTTAATCTTCATCAATCAATCAATCATGATAGAATTTACGGGCTATTCATGCCCATGCCACCTCTTAGGTGGCTTAAATCTTTATCAATCAATGATAGAATTCAGAGTACCTTGGGGTAGTGACTGGAGCAGAACTGTACCATCAAGAGTTGGGTAGAGGGCAGTGACTCTACCCTGGTCTGTGTCATCAAGGGCTGGGTAGGAGGCGAGGGTAGTCGCGGAACCCTTAGGACTACGAACCCGAGCGCTGTCTACTCAGCCGTCAAGGCCCCAAATCATCCTTTGCAGATGACACGAGGATTTTCACGAGAGTAGACAATATAGCAAACAAAGCAAACCATGACATTGATCCCTGAAAGCAACCCAGGGTACTCTCAATCATGGCGACTGTTTACATAAATGTAAACAGTTTACGGGCGTCGAAACTTCACAACCATAACGTTATTATTGGGTGAGGTGGGTGGGGTTTGGGGTGACCGCAGGAGTTAAGGGATTTACGTCATGTTTAGGGTGGGGCGAGTTGGGGGTTAAATTGTGAGGGGGAAGAGGGAACATTGAAGGGCGTGGCGCAGCGTGTAGGAGAGAGGGCGTGGTGTCATCAGCCGCCACGCCCACTGAGGGCGTGGGTGAGGTGGGATGGTGGAGATAGGCTATCACCTGTCCACTCACTGACGTCACAACCTTTCCCTTCAACCAGTCAACCATTACACTCAATCATTGACAAGAAGCTCTTTATCTTCTAAAATCATTTTCTCCAAGTATTCTTAGTTACGTTGTTAACCAAATTTGGTATTAATTTTCCCTTTTAACTATTTTCGCAGACACGATTATTCGATATTTTTAGAAGTGGGTGTATAAGTGTATGTTTATCTATAAGTGTTAAGCTACAAGTCCCTTGGAGAAACGAGATCTGGTTCTTGGGCCCCGCCTCTTAGTAGCAGGTGACCCTGTGCGATTATGTCGACCCAGGTCCCATGCAGTGTTATAGAGTACTTAAACTTTGGATGAAATTGGCATCCCCCTCTTCCCCCCCTCCCCCCCACTTGTCCCCAGCCACAGACCCCCCTCCCCCCTCTTGTCCCCAGCCCCAGCCCCCCTCACTTGTCAACAGTGAAGTGTTTGAGGGGGGGGGGTTGTAAAGCCAGTTATGTGAGAAGAATGAGTCAGGTCAGCACGGTTTTAGAGCAGGAAGATCTTGTCTTTTGTTACTAATTGATCACGTACACAATAATCAAGACACAAGTACCAAACCAAATTGCAGACGTTGTTGACCAGACCACACACTAGAAGTTGAAGGGACGACGACGTTTCGGTCCGTCCTGGACCATTCTCAAGTCGCTTGTGACGTTGAGAATGGCCCTTGCACTGCAGACGTTGTTTACACACATTTGATTTTTTTTTTAGGGAATAAAAGGTAAAGAGGGAAATGGATTTAACATTTTAAATCCATTTCCCTCTTTACCTTTTTAACATTTTTTAACGAATTACCAAAAAGTGGCAGGCTGTAGTCCAAGGCTCCCGTCCTCCCTGTGTTGCTCTTCCTCTTACACGACTGACAGGAATACAACTTTAATAATCTCAATAAAGAGATATTAACAAGATCTTTAATACCGGAAAATAACGTGTCCAACAGCGACATATTCCAATTATTCTTGTACGTGAAAACAGAAAAATCTTAATAATATACAGGATGCAAGACATGGTAAGATATCTTCATAGAAAGGAACGATCAAGTAAAAGACCTTGGAATAATAACGTCAAATTAATGTCCGATTAACGAAGATTAACGTTTAGAGAACACAATTAAGCCAACATTTGCAACATCCAGGAAAATGATTGGGTGGATAATGAGACCTTGCAGAAAAACGTAGCCCCAACAATGATGACATTCTTCAAATCATTGGTGCCATGTTGCATGGAATATTGTTCGATCCTCGCAATCTTGTTCAAGGCAGACGAGATTGTGGAACTTTTAAATGTTCAGGGAACCTTTACTGCACATAGAGCACCAGTGAAGCATTTAAACTACTGAGACCGACTAAAGCCAAGCAACAGCCTGGTGGACCAAGCTCTCACAAGTCGAGCCTGGCCTCGGGCCGGGCTTGGGGAGTAGAAGAACTACCAGAACCCCATCAACCAGGTATCAAACAGGTATTAAAGCACTCAAACTGCATTCCTCTGAACGAGGACGAGTCATCTCGTAATACTCACGTGGAAGGTCAGCTTCCAAACCTGACCTTTCAACATCTTCCTTCCGGCTTTATTTTGCATAAAATTGCAACATACTAGAGCGAGAGATATAGTAGGAAATTTAAAAAAAAAATCCAGTGAAGAGTCTGGAGTGCCATGAACACAGTCAAAGAACAGTGTGAACAACAGCAGAGACCCACCACTTGTCAGTAAAGTTCCTGCTAACAAGTACAAGACATGTCGCGAGAACAGTCGAACCTTTAAAAGAAACAACTGGACAAGTTTCTGCTGGAGTTACAGGATCAGGCTAACTGCGAAGGCTATGTGGACGTTCCGTAGAACTCTCGAAATCGTCAACAGGTAAACAAGAGACGAATCATACCTCTCAGCTCTGGGATAAATCCAGTGTGTGTTTGCGATTGTTTAACAGTACAATAAGTATGATACCGGCGCCTGACAGCTGGGTTGACAGCGCTTCGGATTCGTTGTCCTGAGGTTCCGGGTTCGATTTCCGGTGGAGGCGGAGACAAATGGGCAAAATGTTTTTTCACTCTGATACCCCTGTTACCTAGCAATAAATAGGTACCTGGGAGTTAGTCAGCTGTCACGGGCTGCTTCCTGGGGGTAGAGGCCTGGTGGAGGACCGGGCCGCGGGGACACTAAAGCCTCGAAATCATCTCAAGACAACCTCAAAGATACCCGATTCCATTAATAGACCAGTTAATACCTAATAGAACTACGCGAACGTACTCGCAAATTAACGAAAGATAAACTGAAGCAACCCAAGAAAAACAAGGTTGCAAATCAGAGCTTCTCGCATTATGGGATACAAGAACGGAAGTGTGTGGGCAAGACAAAGCTGTGGCCCGGGCGGAGGGAGTTTACAAGGCAGGTTACATTACTGCAAGGTCTCGGGTTCCCCCCGTGACGGGATACCTGCCTGCCTCACGTGCCCGCCCCACACCTCAAACCCTGATTTACGGGTTCCTTAAGCTTTGAAGCGTTTATTTGGCGTCGCTTTTGAAGTTAGTAGGAAGTTTTTTTCATTTGTCAGATTTGTGTGCGTTGGTAGAGAGAAAGAATCTGTGTGTGTGTGTGTGTGTGTGTGTGTGTGTGTGTGTGTGTGTGTGTGTGTGTGTGTGTGTGCGCGCGCGCGCGCCGGGGGGTGGAGGAGACCAGGTCCATGGGGAAGTAACATTTTCACTTTACGACTTGAGAGATAATATCTAAGTAGCTGAGCGAGTCGTGTTATGACAGGTTTTATACTCAGGGTTTACAAGCGTCATCTGTGACCCCGCTGGTAAACCTACACAAGGAGCTACAATGAAGGGAGTGAAGAAGTAAGCCTACAGAGAGTGGGGCCACCTGTTAATGTTATGAGAGCGCGTGACGGGATGTAAACCCCCTCCCGGATACACCAGAATTATACGTAAACCGTTTTCAAGACTCGAGATTTTGGGAAGGTTCAAGTTTATTTTTTTTTGTCCCCTAACTCCCCTTGCCACTTCGGGGGGTATAGGGTTTTGATATAGCTCGGGCACCGATCCCCCCAGCCATAGGGCATGGCGAGATGGTACCACTAAGCATACCTAATACCCTAACAACACACAAACTAAAATACACAAATATGGCAGATCTCATCACACCCACAAGAGTTAAGATGATACTAATAATACATAATAATAACCTGAAAATAAAAAACATAATATTAATGGAAAATTCTTTTATATTGGTTTTTTTCTATATGGGACACAGCACACATAGGTAGAGGTGCACAGTATATCATTAAAAAAGAACAAACGCTGAAGGCCAAAGCAGCAAGCTGCCTAAGCGGCAGGATTGATGACTTGACATCGGCATACATGGAAAACTAGACACAGTGGAAGCTCCTAACAAAGCCCCGGAGCGGGAGGGATATCATGTATGCGCATGGGGTCCCTCCGGCCGCCGCCTTACCCACTCGCGGGCTCCGGCCAGGTCCTCCACCCTCTTGTGAGAAGCCATTGGGAGAAGTGGTACTCCGGATGACAACTCTGCTTAGATAGTTGGCTACCAGCTATCGTGGCTGCGGTTCACCTAAGCGAGACTATATTGACCCTTATGCACCCTGTGCACAGTGATCCTGGGACTATGGTGGTCTGCCCCGTGACGTGGTCTTGGACCATATTCTATATATTGAATATGTCCAGGTCAGGGCCTTCACAGAGCAGATCTCGAGGTCGCTCTTGGTGAGACCCATATCCATTAAACCACGTGCACTCTCCTTGCACCATCCTCCTCTCCAATTAAGGGTTATTGAAGAGGCGGATGCTGTATGCTTCCCGGTATACTCCCGGACCTTCTGCAGGATCTCGGGGGTGCCGTACTTGTCGCACTTGCTCTGATGTGGACGGGAGAGTGGGAAGTTATCAGCTGAGACCTGGGTGTCTAATATGAAGGCCTCGTCACCTTTGCAAGCTATGATGTCAGGCTTGCAGAAGGTCCCTCCATCTGGTATACGGACTTCGCGTTCCACCTCGAAGCCTCTTTGCCGCAGGCGGCCGGCTACGAACCGGGTGATATCGTCATGACGTTTCACCCGAGCCCCGTGCGTCTTGTGGCATGCCTGGGATATGTGGCCCAGGGTTCCTGGTTTCCGACAGGCATCGCAGAGACCAGAAGCCTCGGGTCTACCCCTGGCTGCTCTAGACGGCGTGGCCACAGCGTTTGCCCGGATCTGGATGGCGTGAGCAAAATCTCCTCCGCTTAGCAGACGGGTACCGGATGCGACCCACTTGTGGCAGGAAGGTACCTCACAAGAGGACGCGAGGCCGGCCCCATCAACCATGCTGTACAGTTTTGCTTTCCACCTCTCGAGCACTCGGTCGTTCTGTTGGACGGGGTTCCGGCAGCCGTGGTCGGGTCTACCCATCGCCGCATTCGCGCTTGGAACGCGGGTAGGAGAGCCGCTGCCACTACCACTGGATCCTCCGACTCTACTAGCGCCCCGAGCCGCTTGTTCTTTTGCAGCCGGATCGATGTGGCAAAGTCGGGTATTCCTAGTCCACCGTCTTTCACGTCCGCGTGGATAAAGGCATTGGGAGTATCATGAGGCAGCCGCAGCCAGCCACGAGTGGCGTGCCGCAGCCGCCGGTCAAGCCTCGCCAACTCCGTTTTAGCCACACGTCCGAGGACAAGGCGGTGGTTCATCTTGGGGATTAGGTGGTGCTTAAGTAGGTATACCTCTGTTGGGGTTTGAGTGGCGCCTTCGTGATGTTGTCAGGCCGTCCTCAAACAGGGAACCGTAGGATAAGCGTCTGCCCCCGGCCCCGATAAGAATCCCTAAGTACTTATACTCGTCCGCCACGCTCATAGTACCGATTGCATCGTCCCCGACGTAGTATGCCTTCCTAGTGGGGACATGCCACGTCTTGCGGTGTGCATCGATCGCTATGCTTAGCGTACGGCATTTTGCAGCGTTTACTTTAAGACCAGAGCCACGCAGTGTGTGGCAAATACTCGTTATGAGTGTCTGTAGTCCGGCAGCCGTTTCCGCTGCCACAACCAGATCGTCCGCGAACGCCAGTGCTGATACCTTTTCTCCCCCAGTCCGACCCCTAGCCCCAGATCCTTAGCCCTGGTAATTGCCTCATCAATTATCAGGTTGAAGAGAAATGGAGATAGGGGGTCCCCCTGTTTCACCCCCCTAGTGATCAGGATGTCCTTCGACTTCTCCCCTTGGCTGGTTATCACGGTTGAGGACCGATCATAGCCCGACTTATATATGNCTTCCTCTAGGAGATCGTCAGTTATATATCTGTGTCTCCTAGCACTTTACTGCAGCGTGGCTGGGAGATAATTCGTTACCGTCGGATAATATAACGCTGAGGTTAATTATTATATTATTTTTACTGGTTCGGGTTGGGGTCCGGGTGGGGGGCAGTATTGATCCCTGCTGGTCCTGCCTCTCCTCCTCCTCCTCCTACCCCACATTCTGGCAGACACGCTCACCCCCACCCTACACACACACACACACACACACACACACACACGATAGAGCTCAGTAGCTCAGGAATCTGTACAGCAGTTGATTGACAGTCGAGAGGCGGGACCAAAGAGCCAGAACTCAACCCCCCCCCACAAGCACAACTCGGTGAGTACAAATAGGCGAGTTCACACACACACTCAAACTAGGTGAATACAACTAGGTGAATACACACACACACACACACTCAGCGCGGGTTCTCGCTTGCGAGTGGACAGCATTCGAGGATCGTAGTCCTAAGGACCTGGGTTCGATTCCCGGCCCAGGATGAAATAAATGGGCAGAGTTTCTTTCACCCTGATGCACCCGTTCACCAAGCAGTAAATAGGAACCTGGGAGTTAGACAGCTACTAGGGGCTGCTTCCTGGATGTGTGTTCGTTAGAAATATGTTTAATAGATATAATAGAGGAAAAAATAGATTGGTTAGAAAGACGGGATCCAAGAGCGAATAGCTCGATTCTGCAGACACAAATAGTAATACACACACACACACTAACTACAGGCCTGCGTTTCTTACTTGCACATCATGCAAGGTGATGGAAAAGATGATAGGAAGGAGGCCAGTAGAACATCAAGACGGAAGGGATCTTATAACAACACCAGCACGATTTCAGAAATGGCAAATCCTATTTTACGGGCTCACCATAGCCCGTGCTACATGGACACTTCGTTCTGAGTAGCTAAATCTGAAAAAAACAACAACATGCAAATTCTGCATCACAAATTTTATACTTAACTATGACCATTTACTATAAATATAGAGATACTATGAACGGACGACCGAGACCAGACCAAACAGAGAAGGGTGGGCAGATTGTACATGTTTGGACTATCAGAAAGCATCCGACATAGTATTCCACAAGAGACCAATGCAGAGAATAGAGAAATAGACAGGAGGCACAGGGAAGGTACTCCAGTGGATGAAAGAGTACCTCTGCGGAGGGAAACAAAGAGCAACAATGAGAGAGAGAGAGACCTCAGAGTGGCGGAATGTTACCAGTGGCGTGTCAGAAAGGTCAGCTCTAGGGCTGATGTTATTCCTAATATATGTGAACGATCTATACCAGAGGAGATAGATTCCTGCCTCTCAATATTCCCCGACGATGAAAAGATAATGAGCAAGATAAATTTCTCCCCACCTGGTCCCGTCTCTCCCCACCTGGTCCCGTCTCTCCCCACCTGGTCCCATCTCTCCCCACCTGGTCCCATCTCTCCCCACCTGGTCCCATCTCTCCCCACCTGGTCCCGTCTCTCCCCACCTGGTCCCATCTCTCCCCACCTGGTCCCGTCTCTCCCCACCTGGTCCCGTCTCTCCCCACCTGGTCCCATCTCTCCCCACCTGGTCCCGTCTCTCCCCACCTGGTCCCATCTCTCCCCACCTGGTCAACCATTATAGCTGCAGGTTAATTATCTCCCACTTTTTTCTTCCCTGTAGTCAGTCCCCCAACCTAACACCTCCCGCCATGCCTTAGTCTTCACTCCCACCTCACCACCACAGTATATTTATTCTTGCCCAATTACAGACGTATTCCCAACCACCACACACTCCCCCCACCCTCTGCCACCACACCACACTTCCCCGCCACCACACACGCCTCCCCCACCACCGCACAATTCACCACTGAACACTCACACCTCCCCGCATCCCCTCCAAATACTCTCCTTCACTAGGGGTGGGGAAGTTGTAGAAATATGAAATATTGTGAGAGTTGTCCGTCTGTCTGTCCGTCCGTCCGTCAAGGGCTGTCCGCCTTGCTGACACCACGGTTATGTGTTGGCAGCTGAGCTCAGCTTGCACTCTTTTGTCTGGGAGCTGTGAGTGTGTGTGTGAATGTTCTTCACGAGTATTTGAGCATATATGAATGTCCATGAATACTTTGTATCTTTCGCATGTATACACTCAGATGCTTTTTTTCATGTTTTGATCTTCTGTTTGACATCTTTATTAACATTATTATTATTATTGGGGAGAGGGGTTTCTGGTCAGCATTTCATCTAGGAATTATTGTAGGGTTTGGTTTTCCCTCGAATAGATAGGTATTGGGCCACCAGCTTCGAGAGCGGGCCGTCTCATTTTAAAGTAATAATTCTAACATTGGGTCTTCTAACATTGCCACCGTGCTCCACCCGCTGGTGGCTTGGTGATGTACTCTGTGTGTACAGTTCACAGAGCTCCTCGATTGTCTGATCATATGGTGGACAGTGTTTTGTTGCTCTTCATTACGCCATATTTCGCACTGCTTGGATCATTTGCATGTTAGCTTTCTTTAAGGTGTGTGGTGGTATTGGAGGGTATTCAAGATGCTGCCTGACTAGAGCCTTGTATAAGTGTATGTTCGTGCTAAGGCTTCGGAATATGCTCAGTTTTGCTGGAGCGGAGGGTGTGGAGGTGGTGGTGAGGCGGGGGGGGGGGTAGAGAGGGTGTGGAGAAGGGAAGGTTATGGCCTTATTAGGGAAGGCGGCCTGAAGACTCGAGGAGGCGACTGTTCTCTAGTGGAGACACAGAGAGAGAGAGAGAGAGAGAGAGAGAGAGAGAGAGAGAGAGAGAGAGAGAGAGAGAGAGAGAGAGAGGATAATTATGGGAAATAAGAAGAAGATGCCGCAGACTGACTGTGAGAGATGAGGAAGGGGAATAGGAGGAGAGGGGTCGTAAGAGCAGCTAAAACGACGAAGCGGGGGAGAGAAGGACAGACAAGCGGAGGGGACACCACCGCCGCTGCGCCAGTGATCCCGTTGGGTGGGAATAACACAAGTGTTCTAGTCTGGATATTGTAGCCACCGCGTCTGGGCGTCAGGTAGGTCGCGCCAGAGCCACCATAAACATGTGCAACGCCCACTCTCACGCACAACTTATTTTGACGTTTAAATTGCCAATTTATTTGGGCGGATTTAACACGAGTCGCCAGAGGATGCGTGAGGCGTCCCTCCCCCCCCCCCCCGCGCCTCTCATTCTCCGATATATATATATATATATATATGTCGCCCGGATGGTATCACAGTGAACCCCTGGAAGAATGGCAAGCAGTTGGTATGGGACTACACGTGCGTATCAACCCTGGCTAACACCTACATTGACCTCAGTGTTGCACAACCAGGTGGCGCTGCCACCCACAGGGAAGCAGCCAAATCCCGTAAGTATAGAGAACTTGATCACCACTACAATTTTGTCCCCATTGCTTCTGAGACACTCGGCGCCTGGGGTAAAAGTGCTACCAGTTTTTTGAAGGAACTGGGTTCTAGGCTCATTGAAACAACAAGGGACCCTAGAGCTGCCAGCTTTCTTTTCCAGCGCCTCAGCGTGGCGATACAGAGGGGAAATGCGCACTGCATCCAGGGTTCCTGCCCGCCATCTGAGGAGCTGGAGGAACTCGACAACCTATGATAACCATCTTTGTAACCTATATGTAACTCCTTTTTTGTAACACAGTTCAAATAAAGCAAATATATATGTGTACATACAAAAGAATGGGGGTGGTAGGAGAGAAAATATTAGTGTTCAGTGAGAAACCACAAGGTCTCCTCTGAATACGTTTTATTTTCTTCTCCGAGGCTATGGGTCCCCACATTGGCACCAGAGGTGGTACCCTCACAAACTTTTTATATATATATATATATATATATATATATATATATATATATATATATATATATATATATATATATGTCTTCCAAGACTATAATTTTACTGTTATTGATTTGGAAAGGGTTTCAGCCTGGGCATTTTGTGAATGGCGGCGTTGTTTACGTCGACCTGGAGTGTGTGGTGTTCACTCATTGACGAGTGAGTGTTTGTGAGTGTGTATGTACTCACCTATTTGTGCTCGCGGGGGTTGAGCTTTGGCTCTTTGGTCCCGCCTCTCAACTGTCAATCAACTGGTGTACAGGTTCCTGAGCCTACTGGGCTCTATCTACACTTGAAACTGTGTGTGGAGTCAGCCTCCACCACATCCTGTGTGTGTGTGTGTGTGTGTGTGTGTGTGTGTGTGTGTGTGTGTGTGTGTGTGTGTGTGTGTGTGTGTGTATGCATGGAGTAGGTGGCAGGCTTCATTCACTTGGTGCCGCCTGTCAGTCATTGCTGGCATTGCACTTCATTCATCACTGGGTTAGTACTTCATTCATCACTAAGTTTGTGCTTCATTCATCATTGATGCTCGATTCATCACTGCGTTAATGCTTCATTCATCATTGAGTTAATACTTCATTCATCACCATGTTAGTGATTAATTCATGGCAACATTTGCGCTTCATCATTAATAGAGCTCTTACTTCCCAACGTGTTCATCGAGGTGCTTCATCAAAGCAGCGGGCGTGTGAGTGGCTCATCAAAACGGGGGATCTTTGAGGAACCTCCAGAGACTATACATACAAGACCACCTTCTGAGCCACCAGAAGGAGGTTCCACTGGGAAGTTCCACTCGGGGTTCCACTCGGAGGTTCCGCTGGGGGTTCCACAGAGTGACGCACCACCAATATAGTTCTCAGTGTATATTTTCCTACCATTGTTTACAATGTGTGAATGTGTATATAGCAGTCCTGATTTACCAGCGAAGGTGATGACCTAAACCCACCCACGTTGCCCAAAGTTGCAATGGCTGCAGTAATCCAGCGGGCCTTATAGGCCTGGGGATTGTTCTCGTATGTTCCATGGTGATTATCTCCCATATGGTGTATTGAGAAGATGGAAGTGGGCGTGGTTCATGCGGAAGTGGGCGTGGTTTGTATGGCAAGGAGCACGGTTCTTATAGCAATGGGGAGACGATGGGGGGAGGATGAGAGTGGTGGTTGGATGGGGGGGGGGGAGAGGAAGCTGTGAGTGAGTTCACGTGTTAAAAAAAGATTCTTGGTATGTTACAAAGACCCCACACCTCTCCTCTTCCAGTTCCTCCTCCTCCTCTGTGCGTCTAGAGGAGTAGAGTCCGCAGACTAGAACATAAATATTTAGCAGTGCTATATGTAGCAGGATAGAGGGGTTGCATATAGCAGGATAGAGGAGTGGTGTGAAGGGCTCGTGGGTTGGGTCTAGAAAGCAGGATAGGAGTGTAGTGCATGAGCAAGATCGCGGAGAGGAGAGATAGAGGGAGGAGGGTCAGTGTGGTGGTTGGGCCACAGTAATGGCTGTTTCCTGATTATGTGTCCCCCTCTCTCTCTCCTCTCCCCTCCCCTCCTGCCCCATCATCATCCACACCCCTCCCAACAGACAGACCCTCAACACCCCCCCCCCCTCCCAGCAGGCCCTCCACCCTCCCTCCCAGCAGACAGGGTTTTTCTTAGGCCGGCAGAGTAATGCATGATCCACTAACGACCTTGTGATGACATACAGCTATCTAATTAATCCCGAGTTAGCAGTCAGCTGTCAGACAGTAACGAGGAGTGGAACACCTCAGAGCCCCACACAGCCACAGCTGGAGCCCCCCCACACAGCTGGAGCTCCCACACAGCTGGAGCCCCCACACAGCTGGAGCTCCCACACAGCTGGAGCTCCACACAGCTGGAGCCCCCACACAGCTGGAGCTCCCACACAGCTGGAGCTCCCACACAGCTGGAGCTCCCACACAGCTGGAGCTCCCACACAGCTGGAGCCCCACACAGCTGGAGCTCCCACACAGCTGGAGCTCCCACACAGCTGGAGCTCCCACACAGCCACAGCTGGAGCCCCCCCACACAGCTGGAGCTCCCACACAGCTGGAGCTCCCACACAGCTGGAGCCCCCACACAGCTGGAGCTCCACACAGCTGGAGCCCCACACAGCTGGAGCCCCACACAGCTGGAGCTCCCACACAGCTGGAGCCCCACACAGCTGGAGCCCCCACACAGCTGGAGCTCCCACACAGCTGGAGCCCCACACAGCTGGAGCCCCACACAGCTGGAGCTCCACACAGCTGGAGCCCCACACAGCTGGAGCCCCACACAGCTGGAGCCCCCACACAGCTTAGCCCCCACACAGCTGGAGCTCCCACACAGCTGGAGCCCCACACACTACCGTCTCACGCACATCCTCGCCAATTTTCCAGCTGCACCTTGGCAGAAAGTTCAACGGCTTGATTATTTATTGAGCGCCTTACCCCCTATAGACTTGGAGAATGTCATACGCATTTCTTCAACATCAATCAAAGGCGAGCTTGGCTTCTCAGAGGATCTCCAGAGGTTAACTTGTCTCATGCTTGACTTCGGCTATGTCCATGGCATCATGCTGGTCAGCGTTCAATCCCCGACCCTCCAAGTACCTGGGCACCCTCCTATCCCAAATCCTGATCCTCATATTCCTCCATTTCCCCCCAGGTGGAAAGCATTCAAATGAGTTGTGGTTGAAGCAGAGAGATGCCAGTTCCCCCCTCGCTTGCAAGCCCAAGTGGTGCAGTCTGCGACCACGAGAGGTGTGTGGGGACCATATAGGGAGGAAGGGAGGGTGCTGTGTAAAATATATGAACAAGCGTCTTGAGCAGAATGAGACTACCTTTAGC
>WNGS01072847.1:5026607-5045593 GCA_020271785.1 Procambarus virginalis | reverse complement strand
AGAAAAACGTAAGAAATATTGAGAAGATTCGCGTTAAAATCATTAATCTTACCCTTTCGGTCATATTCAACAACATATGTTTGCAAGAAAGAATGCTACCAAAATATACTAATATATATATATATATATATATATATATATATATATTATATATATATATATATATATATATATATATACAGTATATATTATATATATTGGTAGTTGATTACTCCTTCAGATTGCCCTCAGTCGACTGAGGGGCAGCTAAAATACCGAAACTCCAATATAAATAACATAGGCGTATATAAGAAACTCTAAGTCTACGTATAAATATTAATTATTCCTCACCTGTACTTGTGCACCAGCTGAGAAGCGGCGGTCGGTGTCAAAACACCATTTCTTGTTTCAGTAGCACTATATTTGATCAACCTTTTCTACTTAATCACGATACAAACTTTGTGTGCCCTGCCCTCAGGTGGAAGAGCGAGGCCTACGGTAAGATCAGCAAATGGTTCCCAATCTTCTCAGCCTACGGGTGGGGCGTGGCCCTGCTCATCACCTCCCTCGCCGTGGCCAGGGACTTCTATGAGGGCCTTGACCTGTCTGGTCTTCCCAAGCCCAACTTCGGCCAAGCCAGGTGCTGGTTCTCAGGTGAGGCCATGTCTCCACTAGCTATCATTATCCTTGGCTCATATCCCCTACAGGCTGATGATATCTTAATGACTATAATGACACACTCTACATGGATGTCTCTCCACACGAGAAAAAAACACTGTAACTAAACAGGACTAAAAAATAGATAAGTAATGAGTAATTTGTGCGGGCATAATTGCCCGAAGGACATCTTTGCCAAGGTAACTATCGATTCCACAATTGTGCCGCGGCGTGGCCTACTGCAAGCTCTCGTGGAACCTAATGGAGATACTGCACAAAGTTGACTCACTGTTGTGGTGTATTAGAATTGTTATCCCTGTGCTAGAACCCCCGACACGGTTGGGTCCTCGCCACTGAGGCAGGAGACACTGTAATGAGGGAGTGAGGCGCGGCTCCCGCCAACCACAATGTTTACATACAACACGTGAGCGATACACGTCATTGTACAGGGGGGGGGGGGCGGACCTCCCTGACCTGTTATACGCTCCACTCATAAAACGCCCTATTTCAACCATCCTGTTAGATAGGGGGGTAGAAATAGCCTAAGCTACTCTATCCCTTTGAGATGTATTTCTTGCTTATCTCAATAAACATACTTGAACTTGAACTTGATCCTGTTAGATGGGCGAGTTTTAATAGCACTGGCTATTTCTTGACAAACCATTTTTATATAGTCCAGGATAGCTGCATCAATGAAATAATGATGTATATATAGATCATTATAAAATGCAAATAGTATTTGTGTTGATCCGTTCCCCTGTCAGACCATATACAGTATTATGACACTTGAGCAGCGTGAGGGATGGATGTGGTGTAATTTTATGTAATAAAGTTGGTAGACGATATAATTTTATTGTGTACTCACTTAGTTGTGTTTGCGAGGGTTGAGCTTTGGCTCTTTGGTCCCGCCTCTCAACTGTCAATCAACTGGTGTACAGAATCCTGAGCCTACTGGGCTCTATCAAATCTACATTTGAAACTGTGTATAGAGTCTGACTCCACCACATCACTGCTTAGTGCATTCCATTAGTTAACTACTGACACTGACAAAATTTCTTCTAATGTCTATTCTTTCTAATTCTGTGTATATGAGTGCATTTTTTATTAACACATTTAGGTACATCTGCATTTGTGCAGCTGCCCAGGACTATATAAAGGGGGAGTACAGTGTGTCAAAAAACTAGCTACTTGAGGCTAAACGCCCCATCACACAGGATGGTTAGTCATACAGAGGCATGTGATAAGTAGTCTGCACTGGCAAACTCTGGGTACATTATGAAGATATCCTCAAGAACACGAGAGTGAATAAAGTAATTACAAAGCTCCAGGTACTTCATGCCAACGGGTCTGAATGGCCTGATAACTGGGCATTCGGCATTGTGGTGTAATGTTTAGTGTAGCATATTCCTATGGGTGTGACACCAGTTGCACAAGGGTGGCATCTTTATTGCAGGTGTACTCACCTAATTGTACTTGAGGGGTTGAGCTTCGGCTCTTTGGTCATATATATATATATATATATATATATATATATATATATATATATATGTTTTACCTACTAGCCAGAACACAGTTCTTGGCCTACTATGCAAGGCCCGATTTGCCTAATAAGCCAAGTTTTTCTGAATTTCAATATTTTTCTGATTTTTTCCTTATGAGATGATAAAGCTATTTATTTCATTATGTATGAGTTAATTTTTTAAATTTGAGTTGCAACTAACAGAGATATCCCCTGAGGATTTTGTAGGTAGTGATCATGTCTCCCCTCATTCTTCTGTCTTCTAGTGTCGTAAGGTGCATTTCCCGCAGTCTTTCCTCGTAACTCATGCCTCTTAGTTCTGGGACCAATCTAGTGGCATACCTCTGAACTTTTTCCAGCTTCGTCTTGTGCTTGACAAGGTTTCCGGCTCCATGTTGGGGCCGCATACTCCAGGATTGGTCTTACGTATGTGGTGTACAAGATTCTAAACGATTCCTTACACAAGTTCCTGAAGGCTGTTCTGGTGTTAGCCAGCCTTGCATATGCCGCAGACGTAATTCTTTTTATGTGGGCTTCAGGAGACAGGTTTGGTGTGAAATCAATTACTAGATCTTTCTCTCTGTCCGTTTCATTAAGTACTTCATCTCCTATTCTATATCTTGTGTCTGGCCTCCTGTTTCCACCGCTTAGTTTCATTACTTTCCATTTACTCGGGTTAAACTTTAACAACCATTTGTTGGACCATTCATTCAGTCTGTCTAGGTCTCTTGTAGCCTCCTACTATCATCCTCTGTTTCAATCCTCATCAGCAAACATTGAGAGAAACGATTCTATACCCTCTGGGAGATCATTTACACATATCAGAAATAGTATTGGTCCAAGGACCGACCCCTACGGGACTCCACTTGTAACGTCACGCCAATCCGAGACCTCACCCCTCACAGTGACTCGTTGTCTTCTGTTACTTAGGTACTCCCGTATCCAACGGAGAACCTTCCCTTTCACTCCAGCCTGTATCTCCAGCTTTCTCACTAGCCTCTTGTGTGGTACTGTATCAAAGGCTTTTTGACAGTCCAAAAATATGCAGTCTGCCCACCCCTCTCTTTCTTGCCTGATTTTTATTGCCTGGTCGTAGAATTCAATTAGCCCTGTGAGGCAGGACTTGCCGTCCCTGAACCCATGTTGATGCTGTGTTACAAAGTTCTTTCACTCCAGATGTTCCACTAGCTTTCTTCGCACAATCTTCTCCATCAGCTAGCATGGTATGCAGGTTAGGGACACTGGCCTGTAGTTCAGTGCCTTCTGCCTATCTCCTTTCTTGTATATTGGAACTACATTAGCTGCCTTCCAAATTTCTGACAGTTCCCCTGTTTCCAGTGATTTGTTATACACTATGAAGAGTGGCAGGCTCAGTGCTTCTGCTCCTTCCTTTAGTATCCAAGAGGAGATTCCATCTGGGCCTATAGTCTTTGTCACATCCAACTGTGTGTGCGTGTGTGTGTGTGTGTGTGTGTGTGTGTGTGTGTGTGTGTGTGTGTGTGTGTGTGTGTGTGTGTGTGTGTGTGTGTGTGTGTGTGTGTGTGTGTGTGTGTGTGTGTGTGTGTGTGTGTGTGTGTGTGTGTGTGTGTGTCATATGTAACTAAATAAGTAACTAATATGTTACACATGTAACTAATATGTTACATATGTAACTAACATGGTGTACATATGTAATTAAATCTTGCTTAGTTTAACATACATTTAATAAACACCAGTGTATTTCATATCGTACGAAACACCAAATCCTGACCACTATATAAATACGCAGCCCATTAAAATCAATCTCAGAAAACAACAACACATGTAATTAATAATACTGGGTGAGAAAATACTCAATATCTATTTCGTGCTCAGTAATAAAACATCTGTAATTCATTATAAAATATTAACTTGTAAAATATGGCAAGTTTAAACAAATACTTTTTAGTTATATTTAACCTCTAAAGAAGATTAATGCTACTTATTATATACTATTAATGTCGCAGAAGAATTTACAGGCCAAAATTATATAGAGCCATTAATTAATGGCATGTTTGGTACCTAATAGTCTGGTGAAATGGGCTTTTATGTAGTAGTTAAAAATGAGAGATATATTTAATTTTCTGTATATATATTACATTTTTGTTTAATTATCTGGAGGAACATTTGATCATTAATATACTGATAAGTGTACAGTGATGGATTTTATTTTCTGTATTTATGGACACAAAAATTACGTAAGAGGATTTTCTTACATTCTCATTTTCTCTNAATACATCTCAAAGGAATAGAGTAGCTTAGGCTATTTCTACCCCCCTGCCAACCCCTCCAGCTGTTTATGAATGAAAAACGGTTTACACACGACTCACAACTGTTGACGTTCGAACACTTCCGGAACAAGTGCTTCACTGACGAATTTGTTCGACCACAACGCTGTAAATGCTTCACGCACGTACTACAATACAAATAATCGCCAACAGAACCTAAACACCTAATCTAACCTATGCCTATATTTGCACAACATTCTAATATATTATATTATTAATTTATATTTGAGAAAATTTTCATTTTGAATGAACAACATGTACAAAATTATGAATGCGTCTGTGGGGTCGACCGCTGGATGTAATGGACTTCGAGTCGAGGACGGGTTGGATATATAATTTAATACCTCACTCTTGGATGTGTTCGGATGACGCACTCTGATATATCGTACGCTCCAGTCCATCCGTCTAAAATGAAAATACCTATATGTACTTTGTGTTGGTAAGTACATATATATGTGGTGATGGACCACCAGAAAGTAGACTTCTGGATTACTGAATTTAGACAAACTGGAAAATGTTGTATATTTACGTTACTAATAAAATCTAACTTAACTATCCAAGGCCTAATATAGCACGTATATGTGTTATACTAGTCCTAGGCTTATTAAACAAAATATTTTAACTATTTTTTTTACGAAATCTTTATAAAATGAATAGTACCAAATTCTACCAATTATACATTAGGTCAATATATGTACGATGGTCCACATAGTTACAAATAGTACTGTCTTAACAGCAGGATGAGTTAAGATGTTAGTTATGTAGTTCTAAGGTATTCTAATTTATTCATTTTGATTTATTAATACCTGTTAATGTATTGTTTATTCATATTATTAATTTGGTAATTATATACATTAGGTATAAATTGTATTTGTGGTATTTCTGTGCTGTTCTTGTCCTTTGTTTCTTTTTTTGTCTTGCGTGTATGTGTATGTTTGTTATTTGTGTTGCGTGTGTTGAGTCAGTGTGGCGAGAGCTTGGTGTGTGTTCTACATGTGTTGTGCCTTTTGAATTGCGTATGTTTGTTGTGTCTTTTGCGTACGAGTATTGCATGTGTTGTCTGTGAGTGTTTTTTGACATTTGGTGTGTGTGCTGCATGAGGTGTGACTTAATGTGTGTGTGTGTGTGTGTGTGTGTGTGTGTGTGTGTGTGTGTGTGTGTGTGTGTGTGTGTGTGTGACTTAATGTGTGTGTGTGTGTGTGTGTGTGTGTGTGTGTGAGGGGTGGGGCCGAGTCTGGGAGTCCCACACAATGGTGGTGGCCTTGACGTCGCCTCATAATACCCAGCTGGACTCACTGACGTAATTACACATTACGTCTTCACCTGCTTGTTCCCAGAAACGTACTGTGAACGCATGCACGCACGCACGCACGCGTATGCATGCGTTCGCACTTCTATGTTCACCCCAGACCTGTTGTGTCTACTGTCCGCGTTCAGACTCCCTTATCTTCCATGTCTGTCTTATCTCCATCAGTCTATCGAGCTCATTGTTGATATGACGATGTGCATTGAATTTTTGTAACTATAGCTCATCAAGACTGTAACTTACTTAGCTAAATGAATTGTGGAGTTCAGTCCCTGAGTCCATTATGTGCCTCTGTAACATCAGTCTATCGATTTTGCTACTAATCTGTGTATCTTAATGTCTTCCAAACCCTCTCCAACAAACCTCTCCGACACAGCAAATCACACCAACACATCAACAAACCATCACAAGCCATCCTAGCAAGATGTGACGAACTCCGCCATCGGTTCCTTGTGTATTAATTTTCCCCCATCATCCCTCCTTCAGGAGCGCGAGGATGGCTCTCTGGACCTGTCATCAGCTGCTGCTGCTGGTGGTGGTGCTGCTAGTGACGGCTGCGGGCGTGGCCAGGGCCGGCAGCGACCACAACGCCATCGGCGAAGAGGGGAAGGCTTCCCCCCTCACCCTACAGGAGGACAAGGAGCACCTCGAGGCTGCAGAGGTGGACACGAACCTCACGGTCCCCATCTGCTGCGGGCCTGACCAGATCTTCAACCTCACCGCTATGGGCTGTGAGGTCGCCAGCGACAAGCCTCACATTTCCTTCCATTATGAGGTAAGAATGAGAGACTTGAAGGAGAGGGAGGAGAATGTGGACGAGGGAGATGGAAAAGGAGAATGAGGAGGGAGGAGGAGAGGAATTAGTTAAGCAGTAATACAGAAGATTGTTTTTCGACGCATTTGAGATGTTAACCTGACTTGGGGAAGTCTATCATTATCCTCAGACAGTTTTTCAACGAGAGTTATTGCTGTGTGTGTACTCACCTAATTGTGCTTGCGGGGGTTGAGCTTTGGCTCTTCGTGTGTGTGTGTGTGTGTGTGTGTGTGTGTGTGTGTGTGTGTGTGTGTGTGTGTGTGTGTGTGTGTGTGTGTGTGTGTGTATTTGTCTAACAATAATAAACAAAACTGTTCTCACAATTTTACCTCTCCAGAAGGTCACAGTTAAAGATCAAGGGCGCAGCAAATAGGCATAGAACCAGTCACAGTGGTGGAGAGTGTGTGCGCCTCTTGGTTCACGATGGCGGAGCCCTTAATGAACACTCTCCCTCATACTTTCTCTCCCTCATACTTTCTGACCGACAAACACTCCTGTGTACATCTCAGCAAGTTACAGTTCCACTCCCAATATTACAGGATGGACGGCCCGTCGAGTACCAGTTTGCCTACAACGTGCGAATTGGCTTCCCTAACTGCACATCCTACAGCCTACAGCCGCAGGTTGAGCCCGAGGACTCCTTCCACCTTCTGCCGGATGGTAAGCGCCTTCGGGAAGCATCAGCCGTCGAACGAACGCTGTTTTGTCATTAGATTAACTTAGCATCCTTTGACAGTAAAGATATTTATGCAAGTCACTGAGGTTCATTGTGTAGGTTAATGGGACAATGACGGCTCAATGGAAGGGCAAGTGTCGAGCTTGTTTACCAATATCATCAGCTGATCATGTCAACACCATCAGCTGTCTCACTCAAAACAAAATAATAGTAAATAGCAATCAGTCGATACGAGACGTGACGTTCTTGTGCGTCCCCAACAGGACAGCTGCTGGTTCCTGCTAGCGACAACCGCAGATTACCCGGCGATCAGTTTTGTCTGCTGGCGACTGACGACCAGATGGAGGCCATTGTCTGCTTCCCGGATATGGTGAGAACGGTGAGCAATCATCTTTATTGTTTTTGTTATAGGGTGAGTCTTTATGTAAGCTATTATGGATATCTTCAGAAACAAAAGAACGAATAAAGACATTGTGAAACTCTTGAGTCGTCACATCAGGAGGTGTAAAAGTCTATGAACATTACATTACATTCAGTAGTGTAATGTTGAAGATCGTGGCCCAGTTCCTGTTCACAGAGTTTGCACCTGAAGTGCTCAGGATTGGGAGATCCGTCACCTGCAGCCACCTGCCACAGGTGACGGTAACCCAACCTGATCCTGGCAACCATTGTGTCACACAGTCTGGTGGACGTTTTGTGCTGCCCATAGATATAGATATCAATTCAAAACGTATCATAATTTTTTATACTGATTATTTCCGGTACTTGGGTGTTTGTGATTTCTTATACCTAAGTGTTTGGAGTAATATAGTTGTGACGAGAACGATGGGGTGCCTAGGTCTATTTCAGTTTTATATTTGTAATTGTTAATTAGATGTTATGTTATGTGTGTTGATACGATGAGCTGTGTCGATAATATCCACATAAGAGATATTCTGAACTATTCTTCGCAGCCAGAGATATTTATGAACGCGTTTTTGATCAAACTCTATCTAATTCAAACTGAGTCACTCTACATTTTGATACAGCAGGTACAGCCTTCCCTACAAGTACAGGAACACTTACACGAACACTACAGTACCATACAAGCACCAGTTGTGCTCACCTTGTTCTTTGATAACATTTTTGCCAATATTTTGGCAATTATTTTGTTAGCTGTGTACAATAGGCTTTTCTGCCTCTCCCTTTCTCTCCCTCCCTCCCTCCCTCCTCTCTCTCTCTCTCTCTCTCTCCTCCTCTCTCTCTTCTCCTCTCTCTCTCTCTTCTCATCTCCTCTCTCTCTCTCTCTCTCTCTCACACACACACAAATTTGTTCAATAAGAAAAGCAAACGCATAAGGCTTATCAACCCATGCGGGGCAGCTCCTATATGTCCATCTAAACTCGTTCAGAAATACCAAGCATGCCTAACCTATCCTAGAAACAATCCAACATCCCAAATCTTATTGTGTTATCGGGAATCTGCTCCATAAATACACCACCTGTTGTTCCAAACCAGTATTTACCCAGGTCTTTCCTGAATTATTTAAACGTAGCCATTGTTGTGTGTTCTATTTTGTGCCGATGTATTTAAATTATTATGTGTGTGTATATATATATATATATATATATATATATTTATATATATATATATATATATAATATCCTCTTTATTCAATCCATTTTAGATGATGCTTTTGACTATGTGTACCATAGCACAAATAGTATGGTTTTATGTGTACCATAGTACATAATAGTATGGTACTATGTTACCATAGTACAAAGATTGCCGTACTAAGCAATTAGACAGTAGAACTTTGTACTTTCACTTTATAGTCGGAAAAAATGAAGCTACAAAAACAAACTTAAATATTCCTAGGCTTTATATAGCACACATATGTACTATTCAGGCCTCAGATATCGTGTATCAGGCCTCAGATATCGTGTATCAGGCCCTTAGTAAAATCATGTCGTGAACCCTTCATTAATCTATATTCTATAAGATGTAAATGAAATGGCTTTTACGACCATCAGTAAACAAAAATCCTACAGTTGGACGAAAGTCGACGCAAGTGATCTGTCTTCCTTCACAGAAACCGGCACCACGTTTGCCACCTTCCACATTCCAATACTCTGCTCGACTCTGATGATTTAGTTATTATACCATTCCTTAGAGTTAATACACTAAGTCCTCTTGACATTGTTTAAGAGCGCTCACAACATATCATCTGGCCCCTGAGATTTTATGGACATTAAATTATTATTGAATAAGTCCTCCTTGATAAACACAACCCAAGCTCCAAAGATGACAGTACTTCCAGCAACTATTTGTCGACCGAACACACATGGACCCTGCAGCCAACAATGTCCACGTTTTGTACAATTCATTTGTAGAGGGCGTGATAATAAAAGAAATGCAACATAAACATTCAACTTTCAAACATTCAAACATTCATTCAACAAATTTCAAACATTCAACAACTAGTATAGCACGCACATGTGCTATAAGAGGCCTAAGATGGCGTATATTAGGACTACATGACCAGGTTAGGCTATGGCCTTTATTTACGTTTCTATTTTCTTAGTGTGCCATTTTGGTTAATTCCTTCTGTTGGTCTGGTCCGAAAAAGTTCACAACAGTCCATTTGTGTACATTTGACCAATTCAACTCGTCCTTCTCACCACCTACATAGATTTGTTCACCCGCAGGCATAATATTGTCTTCGCTAGTAAAACCATAGACTAAGTACTCATTACAAATACAGCTCATTAGTGTGTCATTATCAGTTACCTGACCTTCCTCAGTTCTCAAGCGCCCCGACATCTCCTAATCTTTGATATATCTGAAGAAACCCGCTTCACCACTCTATCTTCTGGCTGCTGCTGTTACCTCCTCTCTCTCTTTCTCTCTCTCTCTCTCCCCCCGGCTCACTCTTCCCTTCTTAACCCCACGCTTGCTTTCCACCACACACACGGGAGACATCTCCTGCCCACGAGGCTAACCATAGCCCGTGCTTCTTGCCCCGCTCCTGTGCCAGGTAAATTACGGGCTCACCATAGCCCGTGCTACTTGGAACTTGTTCCGAGTAGCTGAATCTATAACAACAACAACAACTTCCACCACACAATCCTGCTTGTCTTTTGCTCTTGGTTTTTAGTCGTAAAAGTGTTGTGCATCTCCTGAGGAGCGCCTCCACACTAACGCCTCTACTCATCACCAGAAGGAGTCGAGCTTCGACCGGGTGGTGTACCAGACTCTCTATCCTGTGGGACTGATCATCTCTGCGATATTCCTGATTGTGACGCTCTTCGTGTACTGCTTGGTGGTGGAGCTCCGGGACCTGCTGGGGCGCTGCCTCATGTGCAGCATCCTTGCTCTCTGCATCGCCCAGGTCTCCACCGTCATCGTCCAGATGGCCACCCACGTCCTCCCCACCACCGCCTGCGTCTTCATGGGTGAGTGTGAGGGTGACGGCGTCAGCCTCACAGGTTAGCATGCCAAGATGCGTGGTTCCAGGTACTAAAGTTATATATTACAGACCCCCCTCTGGTTTGGTCTATTTAAAACGAGTATTTCGATCTATGTTTTACACATTTAATAACCCGTCCTCATATACGATGGCTAAATGCTCGTTAATCTAACTGTCAAAGTGATGAATGGAAATTTGAATTTATTAATCAAATTTATGAATAAAAACACTGAACATAATCGGTTGTGAGTAATGTATAAAGTTTTCTTGAATAAATTTCGCTCTTTTCCTGTGCTTGGCTCGCGCCTCTCTAAATGCTTCACCAGCGTGTAGTGCACATTATATTATATATAAATATATATATATAATATATATATATATATATATATATATATATATATATATATATATATATATATATATATATATATATATATATATATATATATGTTAATTTATATTTGATAAAACATTGCTTTTGTAACACCACGTTAAAATTAACGAGTCCATTTGTGAGGACGGGCCCAACCACTTGGGGTGGACGGTAGAGCGACGGTCTCGCTTCATGCAAGTTGGCGTTCAATTCTCGACCGTCCAAGTGGCTGGGGCACCATTCCTTTCCCCCGTCCCATCCCAAATCCTTATCCTGATCCCTTCCCAGCGCAATATAGTCGCAATGGCTTGGCGCTTTCTTCCTGATAGTTCCCTTCCCCCTGTGGGGACGGGCGGTGCTTGGACGAGCACAGCTTGAGGACGGGTCGTTAACAACAAGAAGCTTAAAATCACCTTGTTCAGGCTGTAAAGAACTTGGTGCGCTTCGAGGTCTAGGTTTCAAGGCTTCGTGATTCAAGTCTCAATCGTCACACCACTTACATGCATGCAATGAACAGTTATCAAAGCTAATCACGTAGTTGCGTTACGGAAGTCCATTAACAAGAGCAAACAATGTTCTACAATACCAAGACAATTCAGTAGAAAATTAGAGTTTCATGATGAACCTTGAGACTGTATCGTGTACACCAAGCAACTGTATCATGTAATCCCTTGCGATAATTTAAGGCTAATTATTAATAACTAGACACAAATGAGATAGAAAAAGAGAAAGCTTTATAGATAATCACTTGTGAAGCTTGCTAGTTAGTGAAGTATTTGAACCCGAGGCTCTGGGGTGCATGTACCGCGGCCAGGTACACGGGGGATTGATCGTGTACCGTGACCAGGTACACGGGGGATTGATCGTGTACCGCGGCCAGGTACACGGGGGATTGATCGTGTACTGTGACTAGGTACACGGGGATTGATCGTGTACCGCGGCCAGGTACACGGGGGATTGATCGTGTACCGTGACCAGGTACACGGGGGATTGATCGTGTACCGCGGCCAGGTACACGGGGGATTGATCGTGTACCATGACCAGGTACACGAGGGATTGATCGTGTACCGCGGCCAGGTACACGGGGATTGATCGTCTTGGTGTAGACAAGTTTAAAAGTATTTACACTACTTCCTCCATCATTGTCTGATGACTTGGTTACATGGTCAGTATACTATTAAACTTCTCCCTTAGAACACCCCTTTTCTTAACTCGATCCTATACGCGCCCCCCTTACTACATAACCCCCTTCCCTCCCTCCCCTTGTGCTATCACCCCCTTCTTCCTGTCTACCCCCCCTTCCCCTTTTTACCCCCTCCATCTTCGTCTTCCACCGCCCACCCCCTCCTTTATGCGCTCCCCTGCAGCGTACACGACCTCACACTCTGCCCCCTCCTGAGGTAAGGAACGCACCCCAGCCCCTCCTCCTTCACACCACACGATAAGACACACACGCTACACACCACTCATGACTCCTCGCAACACCTCAAAAAACACACACACACACACACACACACACTCCATGATCACTCCTTCCCCTCCCTAACTCTCCTTTCCCTTTCACACGGAACAAAGCCATTCCGAATAACTACAGACCTCGATCCCAAGAGGTCACACTTGTCAAGACGACACACCCTCTGAATTGGCCAATTACAAGCTGTTTTAGTGGTTTATTAGGGTTTTATTCCTGGGATTTATGCATCAGTTAGTCCTCTATTAGAGATCCTTTTTCAGAAGTCTTAAATTGGGGTCCGGTGGCCCGGGGGGACCCACAGTTACCGCCACACTTGCTCCTGTAAATGCCAGACGCCACTGTTTTTTGGAGCCCGGTTCAAGCCAAGAACTGCGAATTTATTCATAATTTACAAGTCCGTTCCCGAGGTAGTTTGTGGGTTGCGGGGAAACCCTAATGACGAGAAACTGTATCCTGAAGCCGCGTAGGAGTGTCTTGACGTAGGGACAGTGATGGTAGGAGCTCTTGACGGGGGCAGTGATGGTAGGAGCTCTTGACGGTGGGGGCAGTGATGGTAGAGCTCTTGACGTGGGCAGTGATGGTAGGAGCTCTTGACGGTGGGGGCAGTGATGGTAGGAGCTCTTGACGGTGGGGGCAGTGATGGTAGGAGCTCTTGACGGTGGGGGCAGTGATGGTAGGAGCTCTTGACGGTGGGGGCAGTGATGGTAGGAGCTCTTGACGGTGGGGGCAGTGATGGTAGGAGCTCTTGACGGTGGGGGCAGTGATGGTAGGAGCTCTTGACGGTGGGGGCAGTGATGGTAGGAGCTCTTGACGGTGGGGGCAGTGATGGTAGGAGTTCTTGACGGTGGGGGCAGTGATGGTAGGAGCTCTTGACGGTGGGGGCAGTGATGTTAGGAGCTCTTGACGGTGGGGGCAGTGATGGTAGGAGCTCTTGACGGTGGGGGCAGTGATGGTAGGAGCTCTTGACGGTGGGGGCAGTGATGTAGGAGCTCTTGACGTGGGCAGTGATGGTAGTGTGTCTTGATGTAAGAGCAGTGATGAGATGGTTTATTCTACAGAATCTTTTCTTGATACTTGTAATAAACTACCATGTGTTAAAACAAATTTACTACCATGTATGTTATTTTGCTGTATGTAGCCTTTTTTTTTTTTTACTAAATCAATTCTTTCTCATCCCTACCACCCTTCCATCCTCCCTTTCTGTCTGTTAGACTCTGTTTGCCTGTCTGCGTACTCACCTAGCTGTGCTTACGGGGGGGTTGAGCTTTGGCTCTCTGGTCCCGCCTCTACACTGTTAATTGCGTGTGTGTGTGTGTGTGTGGCGTGCGTGCAATAATGAGACTAAGGGCTGCCTTTTCCCCCCACAGCTGTGATGATGCACTTCTGGTACCTGGCCGCCTTCCTCTGGCTCAATGTCATCTGCTTCAACGTCTTCCTCACTATATGGTGAGTCCCAGTACCTCTTCAGTACGGGGAGGGCCAGGTCAGGCGGGAGCGCGGAGCAGGAATACGGAAGAGGAGTGGGAGGGTAAGAGTAGAAGGCGGGAGAGGAGGAACGGGAAGGGATGGGGGGATTAATTATTTGTGACGGGAGAAGCAAGAGGAGATATTTGATGAAGGAACTCGCATTAATCACGTAATCGAGAAATGGCGTTTGAAGAGCACTAATTACCACCTCATGCTAGGATCTTCTCACTCTCCAGCCTCCTGCCTCCTTTTCTCGCTTAGGAAAAAGCGAGGAAATATCACGTTACTTTTTTTAAGGCACATTTAGTTCACCCCGACAATATTTGTATCTCCTTATTTTATCTTCTCGCCTCTCTTTATCTTCTCTCTCTGGCTTCCTCTCTTCTCTCTATCTCCTTATCACTCAGCGCCCCTCGCCCTACCCCATTATTCCACGCCCATCAAAATTGACGGAGCCGTCTTGCTTATCGTAGCTCATGCATACTAATGCCTTGGTGTCCCCTGGCTGTGCTTCCTCAGCCATCTGTCCTGGAGGTGTCCTAGACGACCTCCCTCCCTCCTCCAGGTCCTCACACCGACCCCGTGGTCCAGCTGGGAGTAGCGAGGTCTCTCTTCGGCTGTAACGAGAGCGATGTTACGAGGCTGGCTGGCTGGCCCTCTCTCCCTCTTCCTCTCTCTCTCTCTCCTGCATTAGGTGTCGATATCTGAGACGCCAGTTACAACAAGAAGACTGGTGTGTCCTCAGAGGTACACACAAGGTGAACATGTCGACCAGGCTCGCTCTCTGGGCACTGATAGGGTGTATAGCCTCAGCACTGAAGGTGTACAGCTGGGCCCAGGGTGAAGCTTGAGCGCTGAAGGTGCTCAAGCTTCATCACCTTGGGCCCATGTAGTGTTGGACTTGCTACTATGGGGGTATGTTCACTCACAGGACGAGTGACGCTGCTCAATACTGTCCCTGTGGCAGCATATTCACTCGGAGAATGATTGACGCTGCCCAATAAAATAAATAACAATTCCAGTATTCCAAAGCATTGCTGTGATGTGTTGTGAACATGGTTGGGTAAGGTCTCTCCGCCGGTGTTACTTGCAACACTTCCTGGACTGGAACTGCGACCTTGGTAACGACTGGCCAGACTTGCCACCTACTCCTTTCCCACTTCGTCCTGCCCTTGCCCTCCCCCTCCCTCCCCCAGCCTGCTTTTGTCTTAAATACTTTATAATTGTATTAATAATAATAACCTACACGACAACAAAGACGGTTGAGGAGCTGCCAGACGTCTAACTGGCACCAAGTTGACAATATCAAGCATTTATAAAGTCTTCCTTAAAGGCCAGACTTTAGGGAAGTCTTAAAGTCTTCCACTCGCCTACAGGGAATTTTCAGATTTATTACAACTAATCTTTGCTCCCTCTCCCTCCCTTCCTTCCTTCCTTATTCCTCCCTCCCTCCCACCCTCTCTCCCGGTGGTACCAGCTCAGACATTACGGTAACCCGGACCCATTCCACACTTTCACTGTGCCACATCTGTCCCATCCTACCCCATCCCAGTAGCCTATATCTCACTCCCACACAATCTCTCCCACTTTCACCACAGTCCACCACACACCCAGGCAACTCCCACACTGTCTCCCACCCTCCCATCTGCCCGAGGGACACACTTATCGAACTTTTGACATAGTCGTGAAGTTAACGACGAGTCCAAAGATGGAGAAAGGCTCCCTACCGCCACAGCTGGCTGGCTGTACCGCGGAAAGCCAGCTGTGGCAGCATCTGCCTCCACAGCTGGTTGCTGCTTGTAGCGAGTGGGTGGTACGGAGTGGGTGGGGGATGGACGGGGGAGTGGGTGGGGGTATGGGTGGGGGAAGGGAGTGGATGAGGATGGAGAATAGGTCTGAAAAAAGCAAAACACAAAAGCTTGTTTTTTCTTAACTTTTCTCAAGGTCTTAACCGAATGACTCAGGCGGGTGACCTCCAGTAGGTGTAGGTCAGGGGGTGACCTCCAGTAGGTGTAGGTCAGGGGGTGACCTCCAGTAGGTGTAGGTCAGGGGGTGACCTCCAGTAGGTGTAGGTCAGGGGGGTGACCTCCAGTAGGTGTAGGTCAGGGGGGTGACCTCCAGTAGGTGTAGGTCAGGGGGTGACCCCCAGTAGGTGTAGGTCAAGGGGTGACCCCCAGTAGGTGTAGGTCAGGGGGTGACCCCCAGTAGGTGTAGGTCAGGGGGTGACCTCCAGTAGGTGTAGGTCAGGGGGGTGACCTCCAGTAGGTGTAGGTCAGGGGGTGACCTCCAGTAGGTGTAGGTCAGGGGGGTGACCTCCAGTAGGTGTAGGTCAGGGGGTGACCCCCAGTAGGTGTAGGTCAAGGGGTGACCTCCAGTAGGTGTAGGTCAGGGGGTGACCCCCAGTAGGTGTAGGTCAGGGGGTGACCTCCAGTAGGTGTAGGTCAGGGGGGTGACCTCCAGTAGGTGTAGGTCAGGGGGTGACCTCCAGTAGGTGTAGGTCAGGGGGTGCCTCCCAGTAGGTGTAGGTCAGGGGGTGACCCCCAGTAGGTGTAGGTCAGGGGGTGACCCCCAGTAGGTGTAGGTCACCTAATGGGATCCAAACCCTCGTGTCATTTTAGATGGTTAGCACTGTAAGTGGGTGGCCACGTCTGTGGTAGATAATAATAATAATAATAATAATAATAATAATAATAATAATAATAATAATAATAATAATAATAATAATTATTATTATACAATTATACACCACCTGACAGCTGAGTGGACAGCTCTCGGGATTCGTAGTCCTGATCAGGTTCCGGGTTCGATCCCTGGTGGAGGCGGAAACAAATGGGTAGAGTTTCTTTCAACCTGATACTCCTGTTCACCTAGCGGTAAATAGGTACCTGGAAGTTAGACAGCTGCTACGGGCTGCTTCCTGGGGGTGTGTAACAAAAAAGGAGGCCTGGTCGAGGACCGGGCCGCGGGGACGCTAAGCCCCGAAATCATCTCAAGATAACCCCCTCTTCTCCACCCCCCTCCCCGTACACCTACACCCAGCCTCTCTATTCAGCATGCTTTAGAGTACACCCACTCTTCTCCCTTCCATCTCTGATGCCCCCCCCCTCCCACCCTCCCACCCCTCCTCTCTCCCCACTTGACCCAGCATCTTGGCGAGTCTTAAGACCAAGCTGAGTGTGTCCTAAGGCACTGGACCTTGACAAGACGGAGGGGAGAGGAGAGGCGGGATGTGTCCCCAGCTCATGAGGACATGCGTGTGGAGATACAAAATGTCCCAGACATTCTGTGAAGGCTCAGAAGGCTGGATAATGTTAATATCAGGAGATGGGGTTGATCACTAGCTGGAAATAAGTTCGTGATGGCTGGAGGACTCAGCGTGGCTAGACAGTGCAGGAAATAGACCAAGTAGCGAGTTATTGGGAAGCGGTTGAGAGCGTTCTAAGGAGTGAGGTAAATTGTAAACTGTTCTAAGGTAAAGGACCCTAGCAAGTTAGTAGTGATAATCTCAGCAACTCCTGCTGCAGCTGGTGAAGAGAAAGAACCTGTAGAGCGGAGGATGGAGACACACACACAACCTCTCTTTATTAGCAGCCATACAGCCTCTCTTTATTATGGCAGTGGAAGTACACGACCAGTCGAAGTCATTTTCCGGACGTCAGGTTACTGGGGCCCGTCATTCTAGCGGTGTCCGCCATAACACTGCACGAGTTAATTACTGCCAAATATAAACTGGTACCATTATCTCCCTACTCACAGGAAGTTGAACAGTTGGGTGAACTGCTCTCCACCCGCTAGGAATCGAACCCGCGTAGATAAGCAGTTAGCAACGCTAACCATTACAACACCAGCACGCAGCAGCAGCAGCAGCAGCCCCACCAATAATAATAGATCCTGTGTCACATTATACTCGCTGTGTCCGCCATCAACCCTGACATAACGAAACTGGTCGCAATTTGTGGGTTCGGATCCCTCAGGCTCTCGAAAGGTCCTCACAATCAGTAAGCAAAATGCCATGCAGAAATTTTGCATTTACATGGAGATTTTTCGCCCTGTTTCGTTCCGTTACTAAAGGAAAACCCCTTATTGATTCAATAACATATCTGTAGACACCGCTGGAGTTTGATCTCGCTCCTCAAGGTTCAGTAAGCACTTACTGGCTACCTGGATGTTAGCGTACACTATCAGAAGTTCATATCTTTGATCTCTATCTTGGAGTGAGGAGTACAGTTTACACAACTGGTAGACATTCTGTGCACCGGCCTGGTGCAATGCAAATATTTACTAAGTTACCATTTAATATATTGTTCCCTCTGATGAGGCTTCTCTGTCACTGATCATCAGATAGCCAGACAAATATTGACAGACTTATCGCTGGGCGTCTCAAATGCAAACTGAACAATGTCCAGCATCAACATAAGTAGCCAATCAATTTAGAATATTATAACGAACCGCTAATATAAGTACCTTCAGAATACTTCTGTTAGATATTCAAGGCAGCTTTCAATTTCCTCATGTTCACTACTAATATGTGGGATTAACAGAGGATGTGAATCTCGATTTCCTTAGATACCTGGCGACATCCGATGATACAATGGGAATTTTCCCATCTGAATCACCACACTGCAGCGCAAAAACAAAAAAATCTTGCAATCCTAGTCTCTAGTGGTGTCGAGGAGCCTAGTACCCCGCTCTCTGAGAAAGTGCAGGTGGCTCATGCCCTCAGGGGCCCCAGCAATATTGAGATTATATGCAGATGGCTCAAACCCCCTGAAAGTTGAAATTGACTGCTTCCATATATTTAACGTCGCCACCTGCTTCACCAACACTTGGAAGTGATATCATCCAGGGTGGAGAGACATGCACACCTGATGCATGCCATTCTATCTTGGCTATATTGTGATCCCATCTGAGTTACAAGCGGCTTATCAGGATTTTGAGTCCTGAGACTGATGCCTATTGTGCTGGAA
>WNGS01072847.1:4999948-5026507 GCA_020271785.1 Procambarus virginalis | reverse complement strand
GTCCATGTAGCACGGGCTATAGCGAGCCCGTAATTGAGTTCGGTTATTCGCGATAACCGTATTACTCTCATATTTGGGTCAAAGTTTTAAATGGAGGTGGGCTTTCTCCTTTTTCCGTTTCTTTTTCGCTTCCGTTTTAGTCGTGTTTTAATAACATTATCTTGGTGGCGGATGTAGGTGCAGAATGTTCACTAGTGAGTCCCATTCTTTAAAGGCTTTTCTAATCATTGTAGTGGTTGTTTTTACCGTGTTGTTGTTGTTGTTTTAGATTCAGCTACTTAGAACAAAAGTTCCAAAGCAGCACTGGCTATGGTGAGCCCGTAGTGGACTTACCTGGCACAAGAGCGGGGCTGTAACTGCGGGTTTTACCACATTGTTGTTGTTGTTTCAGATTTAGCTACTCAGAACGAAGTGTCCATGTAGCACGGGCTATGGTGTGCCCGTAAAAGTTTTACCGTGATTGATTGATGAAGATTAAGCCACCCAAAAGGTGGCACGGGCATGAATAGCCCGTAAGTGGTGGCCCTTTTTGAGCCATTACCAGTGTCACTAGATGATACTGGAGATCTGTGGAGGTACGGCTGCACCCTGCGTGACGGGAGATGTCTTCCGTGGATTTTACCGGTGTTGTTGTTGTTAAAGATTTAGCTACTCAGGACGAAGTGTCCATGTAGCACGAGCTATGGTGAGCCCGTAAGTTTTACCGCGTTAAACATCGGATTATATAGTCTTTGGGTGAGGTGGAGGATGAATGCCATAACAAGGGGGTATTAAATATATTAATGAATAAATGGATTAAGAGATGCTAATGAATAAATGGATCAAGATGTATCAATGAATAAATGGATCGGGGGGGGGGGGTTATTGGTTGGATAATTGGGTGCGTTGGCTCTGGGTCTTGAAGTGGGTAGAATGTAATTATGTGTTAGCTAGTTGTTGATTGCTGGTCTGGACTTCTTAATATGTAGCGCCTCGCTGATATCCAATCTCCTGCTGTCGTTATATCTGTCGATGATTTCAGTGTTGTTTGTCAAGATGTCTCTGGTGATGATCTGGTTGTGTATGGACATTACATGTTCCTTGATGGAACCCTGTTGTTTGTGCATTGTTAATCGCCTAGAGAGAAAAATGTTGTTGTCTTGCCTATATACTGAGATCATTGGGGCTGACAGTCCCCAAGTGGGCATGTGAAAATGAACTTTGGAGAGTTAATTTTTCAGCTTCTCTCGACAGTGAAGAAAAACGTAAGAAATATTGAGAAGATTCGCGTTAAAATCATTAATCTTACCCTTTCGGTCATATTCAACAACATATGTTTGCAAGAAAGAATGCTACCAAAATATACTATATATATATATATATATATATATATATATATATATATATATATATATATATATATATATATATACAGTATATATTATATATATTGGTAGTTGATTACTCCTTCAGATTGCCCTCAGTCGACTGAGGGGCAGCTAAAATACCGAAACTCCAATATAAATAACATAGGCGTATATAAGAAACTCTAAGTCTACGTATAAATATTAATTATTCCTCACCTGTACTTGTGCACCAGCTGAGAAGCGGCGGTCGGTGTCAAAACACCATTTCTTGTTTCAGTAGCACTATATTTGATCAACCTTTTCTACTTAATCACGATACAAACTTTGTGTGCCCTGCCCTCAGGTGGAAGAGCGAGGCCTACGGTAAGATCAGCAAATGGTTCCCAATCTTCTCAGCCTACGGGTGGGGCGTGGCCCTGCTCATCACCTCCCTCGCCGTGGCCAGGGACTTCTATGAGGGCCTTGACCTGTCTGGTCTTCCCAAGCCCAACTTCGGCCAAGCCAGGTGCTGGTTCTCAGGTGAGGCCATGTCTCCACTAGCTATCATTATCCTTGGCTCATATCCCCTACAGGCTGATGATATCTTAATGACTATAATGACACACTCTACATGGATGTCTCTCCACACGAGAAAAAAACACTGTAACTAAACAGGACTAAAAAATAGATAAGTAATGAGTAATTTGTGCGGGCATAATTGCCCGAAGGACATCTTTGCCAAGGTAACTATCGATTCCACAATTGTGCCGCGGCATGGCCTATTGCAAGCTCTCGTGGAACCTAATGGAGATGCTGCACAAAGTTGACTCACTGTTGTGGTGTATTAGAACTGTTATCACTGTGCTAGAACCCCCGACACGGTTGGGTCCTCGCCACTGAGGCAGGAGACACTGTAATGAGGGAGTGAGGCGCGGCTCCCGCCAACCACAATGTTTACATACAACACGTGAGCGATACACGTCATTGTACAGGGGGGGGGGGCGGACCTCCCTGACCTGTTATACGCTCCACTCATGAAACGCCCTAATTCAACCATCCTGTTAGATAGGGGGGTAGAAATAGCCTAAGCTACTCTATCCCTTTGAGATGTATTTCTTGCTTATCTCAATAAACATACTTGAACTTGAACTTGATCCTGTTAGATGGGCGAGTTTTAATAGCACTGGCTATTTCTTGACAAACCATTTTTATATAGTCCAGGATAGCTGCATCAATGAAATAATGATGTATATATAGATCATTACAAAATGCAAATAGTATTTGTGTTGATCCGTTCCCCTGTCAGACCATATACAGTATTATGACACTTGAGCAGCGTGAGGGATGGATGTGGTGTAATTTTATGTAATAAAGTTGGTAGACGATATAATTTTATTGTGTACTCACTTAGTTGTGTTTGCGAGGGTTGAGCTTTGGCTCTTTGGTCCCGCCTCTCAACTATCAATCAACTGGTGTACAGAATCCTGAGCCTACTGGGCTCTATCAAATCTACATTTGAAACTGTGTATAGAGTCTGACTCCACCACATCACTGCTTAGTGCATTCCATTAGTTAACTACTGACACTGACAAAATTTCTTCTAATGTCTATTCTTTCTAATTCTGTGTATATGAGTGCATTTTTTATTAACACATTTAGGTACATCTGCATTTGTGCAGCTGCCCAGGACTATATAAAGGGGGAGTACAGTGTGTCAAAAAACTAGCTACTTGAGGCTAAACGCCCCATCACACAGGATGGTTAGTCATACAGAGGCATGTGATAAGTAGTCTGCACTGGCAAACTCTGGGTACATTATGAAGATATCCTCAAGAACACGAGAGTGAATAAAGTAATTACAAAGCTCCAGGTACTTCATGCCAACGGGTCTGAATGGCCTGATAACTGGGCATTCGGCATTGTGGTGTAATGTTTAGTGTAGCATATTCCTATGGGTGTGACACCAGTTGCACAAGGGTGGCATCTTTATTGCAGGTGTACTCACCTAATTGTACTTGAGGGGTTGAGCTTCGGCTCTTTGGTCCTGCCTCTCAACTGTCAGTCAATTGGTGCACAGGTTCCTGAGCCTACTGGGTTTTACATTTAAAACTGTAAATGGAATCTGTCCCCATCCCTTTTCTTCTTCATGCATTCCATTTATTAACTACTCTGACACTGAAAAAATTCTTTCTAATGTCTCTGTGGCTCATCTGGGTACCCAGTTTCCACCTGTGTCCCCTTGTGCGAGTACCACCTATGTCAAATAATGTCTTTATCTACCCTGTTAATTTGCCTGAGGTCTCTTCAGTAAGGGTGAGGCATGTTCGGTGGGTGCCATCCCTCTCAACTAAATCTAGCAAGGCTCCAGCTTCTGCTTCATATGTGACTCAATTGGCCTCCTGTTTCTCAAATCAGCTGCTCACAGATTAATAATTACACATTAATAATCCCCTCTGCTGTTTCAGTTGCTTATGAATGGAATATGATATTCCAATTATTCCATTTACTTGCTTATAGATTCCTCCAGGTGATGCAACCCCCCTGGCTTCTCTCTCATGCACACATTCTTTCCTGTCCACAGGTGATGATGCCCTGATCATCTTCTTCTATGGGCCCACGTCTGTTGTTCTGGGCATTAATGTATTGCTCTTCTGTGCCTCTGCCTACAAGCTCTGCTCACTCAACAAAAGTTCTGGTGCCAGGCTTTTTCAGTGAGTAGCCAGCTAATGGTGATAGAAAGATTTAGAGAAAGGAGGAACAATAGATTTTATATTTTGAACTGTATACCACTGTATTTCTTTTAAATGAACCTCTATATTGCGTGGTGATTAGTAAATAATTGCCAAGCTCCATATTTATACTATTATTTCTATATCATCAGGTTTGGTTTGTACCTAAAGCTGTTTGTGCTGATGGGAGTGACCTGGATATTTGAAGTCATTTCATACTTTGTTCAGCGGAAAACCAAAGACCCCAAGACTAACTATGTTTGGTAAGATATAAGCATTTATATCATCTTTACAAGACTTTAATTATACATTTTTGGAATGTGTAAGAATTTTACACTTCTAGAATCAAATTTAGCATCACTAAATGATGGCCAAATTGTTCATTAATTTACATCCTGAATTCAGAAGTCATAAAAATGCACACTTCCAAACATTTTTTTAGCTGTCAATCATCACCCCTCAACAATAAAATAAATATAGAAACAAAATAAGAAACAAATTTGATGATACCAAAGTTTAATGTAAATGTAGTCGTAGGATTGAATTTTACCTTTCCTATAAATATATGGAGTCTTAGTACTGTATTCGCCAAATGTGTTACATAATGAGGCTGGACAACCTTACCGACCAATCGTAAATTAAAATGTTACATTATTTTTCAATAACAATATGCTATGCCATCTTTCCAGGTTGGTATTCGACATGATCAACATCATGCAGGGCCTCATAATCTTTTTGGTGTTTGTGTGTCGTCGCGCTGTGCTGATCAGGGTGAGCGAAGTCTTGTGTGGGGTAAGCTATACGAAGAAGAAATTCCCCTCCTATTATCAAAATGCAGATGGTGACCTACCCAGTAACGTGATTAAACATTCGGTTATTTGAAGGATCAACCAGAGCTGTTGTATAGTTCGCCTTGAGATCAAGGAGGCAACATCTGCGTCACCACACCAGAGGTGATAATACTTGATAGATGATGTTGCTGGTTCTGCCAAGTGCCTCAGATGAGAAAGTCTGAGGTACTGTGAAAATGTTGGTGCATTTAATTCATGATATGCATGCATATCCGGGTGAATGTTGCATCATCAAACTCAAACTCTGGTGAAAGTTGTACCATAAAATGCATATCCATACTGGTAAATGTTGCACTATAAGATGCAGAAAACATTACCAACTTGTATGCTGATGTTTTCTATTACCCAAAGAAAAAATCAAAATCAGTTTCCAGCAGGGGGAAAATATTACCTGTCTCATGGAAATGGCACTGTGTGCTATTATACTATATTGTATTCAAATATGAAGTCACTGCTATCTTAAGAGTTGCTGTTATGAATATACACAAAGGCTTTCATAATTCCACACTATTATGCAGTAAAATTTCCTTCATATTAATAATAAATTGTTACATGATAAGTATTTTTAGACATTTTTTAACTGGAATTAGAACCCTAGCACTATATACTGATCAGTGTTAATAAAGTAAGCAAGAGATATTGCTGAGGATATGCTTGCTATATTTGCATATTTATAATAAATGCAGTAATGTAGCACAATTTTTGTACAACAAACGTACGAGAAACTCTCCACTCTGTAAGTAACAATCTGCTTGATGGATTATACTGTACATGTAATCCAAAGTAATTAATTGAAACATGTGCATGTAACTAAAACATGTCTTCTTTCAAGAATTAAATGCCAATGTTTAAATTTAAGTTAATTTTCCATCTCTCTCTTCAACAGTGTAACTTCAAATAGAGTTCACTACTATATTTATTTATTTATCTATAACTATCTAACTAACCTGGCTATAGTTCTTCATTGCAAGATATTTTAAGCTTTAACAGTTGTCATGGATCAAAATTATTATTGAAACATAGCAACTTGAACTTGTATAATAAACATCACTTTTTTAAGGATAAATTTTCAACATTACTGAACTCTTAAATAGACTACAGTATACTGTACCTGTTTTTTAAGTGAGAAGACATTTAATAGATAATCCAACTATAGAAAGTACTGTATAATTAATTTTTATTCATGGAGTGCAGTCAGCTAGAGGCTTCTTATTTTTTACTTGCCATATTGTTGAAGATCAACTTTCCAATTGAAGTTTGTAATATACAAACAAAACAAAATTCTGTTGTACATACTATTTATAATAATTTTTTATAAGTATTATTACTACCTAATTAAAAACCAAAATAACCATAAATTTGTTGGGCAAAAGTGTTTAACAAAGAAAATTACAACAAATTATGAGTACTGGGTAAATGAATATATTCAGTAAAAAGATATGTTTTTAAGAGCAAAACTTTTGCATTATAGAACCAATTAAAAGCAAAGTTTCATGGAAGATATCGTGAATGATGGGCATGATGTACTAATGTAATGTGTTGGATGCAAGGCATTAGTCATAGGTATGATCTCTAAGGGTGAGTTGCAAAGACTTAATTATACTATCTTATAAAGAAGGCAGAGTTGTTCTGCTATGTTTGGAAAAACATTATTCCACAACATAGTGACACTAATGTAGACCTATGTGCATTCCTATCCTTTTATACTGTTAATAGTCTATTTCAATCCTGAAGCTTAACTACAAGCTGGGATAATAATGATACAGTATTTCAAGTCATGTCTGTGTGAAGAATATGAAGCTTAACTATAAGCTGGGATAATAATGATACAGTATTTCAAGTCATGTCTGTGTGAAGAATATGAAGCTTAACTATAAGCTGGGATAATAATGATACAGTATTTCAAGTCATGTGTGTGTGAAGAATATATTTTTAATTAACCTGCAGCACATTAGAGATCCTTGGTTCCATTTCAGAGCACTCTGATATGGCTGTTGCTCTCACCTGATCATAAGAAACTTGTAACAAAAGGGAAATATTCAGAATGCTTGAATATTCTTGTGACAAGACTTGGGACACATTATCAGTGATTGTGTCTCAACGGATACTCGAAAGATTTTTGTGTACAAGGTTATTATATAGAGTAGTAATGCATGTACAAGGTCATTATTATATTGTAGTAATGCATGAAGGTTCACGTAAATATATAACCTTCACTTTATTATTTATATTTATTAAAATTTTTAATAGTGTTAATATAAATGTTTTTGTTTATTAAATATCATTTATGGAAATCCATAGTCATTTGCATTCAACCAATTTCTCATTTTGTTTTGCAGTACAGTACAGTAATTCAACATTTTATTGCCAAGGCATTTTAAATGCTTTTGAAGTGATGATTCTTTGAAGTAGCATTTGAAAAGTTGTCAAAGAACTCCATACAGTTTGACTACTATAAAAGTGCAGCAGTCACTTTTGAGAAAAGTGAGCATATTCACTTTTCTATAAAAAAAAGTATCGAGAAAAAATTCAATTTAATTATTAAATAATTATGAGGAGGTAGAGAAAATTAAGGAAACCAAGAGGCACTAGTGAATATTCAGCCAAATGCAAACGCAAATATGTTGTTGCAGAAAAGTTCTTTTTTTTTTTTTTTTACTACTTTCTTTCTGTTCCATAAACAATCAGGGATAAACTGCCTGAAAAACTGTGTAAATACCCCATCTCTATTAGGGTCTGTGAGGCACACAAGTTTTCTCTTTAATATTTTAACTAGAGCCTCTAATTTCCACTTTTTTGTGAGAGTTGCAGGAATGTAACCTTGCTGATGATGTACAAGTTTACTGTATATTTCTCAATTACACATACTGTACTGTATAGTATCATAAAAGGTAATTCTGATGTGTAAGTGAAAATAATTGAGTCAAGTCCTTTCTTTTAAAATCATGTTCACTAAATAAAATGTGTGCCTGTACAAATTTTGTATGTATGTACAGTATATATATATATATATATATATATATATATATATATATATATATATATATATATATATATATATATATATATATATATATATATATATATATAGATAGATAGATAGATAGATAGATAGATATACAGTATTTTTTTTTTAAACCTAGAAGGGGTACCTCTGGTGCAAGTGTAGGGACCCAGAGCCTCAGAGAAGAAAATAAAGAGTACTCAGAGATATATAAGTGATTAAATAAATACTTCTTAGTGAGTTTATCTTTCTTGTATTATCTTTACAGTGTACCTGCATATTACAAATAAAAATCATTTGGCTAAAACATGTATATGAAGTATTAAACCTTTGAGTTTGGTCACTGAGAAAAAATTATGCTTCAATGATCAAACACAAATTTATTATACAGTAACTTCAAATGTTAAGGCATAATATAATTTTTATGTTAATAATAGTAAAGATTTTATGCACTGATAATGTACATATCATTGCGTAGTACAATACACAGCTAATAATTGTACAATTTATTGTGAAAGTTGGATGACGATACGAGAGATGACTTAATTTAGTGGATGTTATCTGTGTGTATACTGACAGTGTTGAGTGAAGTGTCACATTATCTGAGGGTGAAGATGACCTTCATTAATCTCTGACCAGATGATCTGAGCATGATTCCTCTTGTCTTGAGAAGTCAGATTGCAATTCCTGCGCCTTGATGTTCCCATATATTGTATGCACCATTTATTAGAAAAAAAGAAAGCTAGTTCATCAAAGCACAGAAAATTAGTATGCACTGTATTTTAATTTCAAAAATTATCTTGAAACCTTAATGTAAAAAAAAAAATCATTGTGATGTTGACATAAATCTTTAGAAATGAGTCGTGTGTATCGGGTCCCATTGCTCCTAAGCATGTTTTATATGAGATCATTTTTGTGCTGCGGTTTGTTATAAGTTGCATATAAATTACACATTTTTATAGCATGTGTTTCATTGATCTTTTGACTAATTTGGAAATATGAAAACATACTGTACATGTAAACATTTATGCCATGGAAGATGACTCTTCAATTCGGTGTATTCCCACTTACATGGTACAGTGCTGTATTTATATTCTAGCACTAGGCCTATCTGAATATGTTCAAGCTGTTATAAATTTATAACACAATAAACAATTTATTTATTATATGAACATAGCCTTGTAGCAAGGTGAGAAAATAATAGAAATATATCAACAGAAACCTTCCTTTTAATCAGAGTCAGGCTGTATTACAGTGTACAAAAGGCACTATGTAAGGCATAATTAAATACAAAAAATGTCTAAAAATGCTCACGGTAAACAAACTTTTGAAAAGGAATAAGCTACATAGTTCCAGAAAATGGAACACACAGTTTAAAATTTAACAACATAAGTTGGATTTACCAAGCCTATGTATGGCACCACCGCCTGAAGATTGCCAAAACACACTAAAACGACAAAGCATTTCTTGTTGGTAGTTTTATAAAATGTTAATGTAAATAGTATTATAATTACTAATGCATTCACATCATCATAAGACAATCCACATTACCCAAAAGAGCATTTACCTGAATTATTAACAGAATAAATACTATTACAGAAGCCAGGCACAAGATAGAAGGAAGTTGCTACAGCATTGACTAGAAAAATTAGATAAATGATGTAAATTAAATTTTTTCCAAAATCAAGATTGGGAAAGTTTGTTTACCACTGTGCTACAGGAGACACTTAGCCTGAGGAAAGATTGCTTGCTGGCACGACAGATATCTTCAATACTTGTAATCATTCATTTATCTCTCATAGTGGAGTCAAGCCCAAACTCCATCTTTAAAAATAACAAAAATTAAAATTCTATATGATCTATTCAAACCAAATATGTAAAAAAAAAAAAAAAATTACTCATTGTCCTATTTCAGTTTTGTGTAAAGATGGCTTTTGGTAAAATAAATATGTAACAGTAGTAGACCTTCCAGCTAATACAGATACAGTGGAACCTTGAGTGACGAGTGGTTCCAGTTACGAGCATTTCGAGTAACGAGCAAGCCACTCGCAGAAAATATGTCTCGACAGATGAGCTTTCGCTCGATTAACGAGCGTTCCTGCTGGTTCTCGGACGCCTCCGACGACAGTTTTGTTGTTATTTCGCAAGACGAGTTTTCCACATGACGAGATCAGTGCCGGAACGCATTAAACTCGTTAATCGAGGCGCCACTGTAGATTAAGTCACTGATTAAAACATTTGAGAAGTTTATTGCCTAAATTCTAATAGATAACTTCATATCAGAATTAAATGAAGCTCTGTTACTTTGCACAAGACCTAATATTCTAATGCAAATAACACACACTCAAGAGTGAAAAACAACTTGGTATAACTAAAGAAAAAAAAAAAAAAGCACGTCAACTTCTAGCTGTGAATGATCAAAAGCTAAAAACTATGCTTCTCTACACTGATCTGCTTGAAAAAACAATCTTAAGCTTTTATTTTTGTTTTGTTTATCTAAAAATCTGCCTTTTAAGTTGTGTAATTTACTTGAAAAATTAATTAAATATATATACTGACTATCAAGAACCTTAAAACTTTATTCCTGTGAGCTCTAGATATGTACTGTACTGTAGATCTATTATAGATTCAGTACTAAAGTATAAGCAGCTTATGAAAACAGTATAAATTTTCACAATGAACAAGATTATTATTTTTTAAATCTTATTACATGTGTAGGTTCATAAAATAAAATATAAAGAATCATAATTTTTTCTGTATAAATTAAAATAATATTAATTACAGTATTGTAATTTATACAGAATAATTTCATGATAGTGTTTCCGAAGTTTCCATTATAGATTTACACACAATATGAATTGCACAGGACTCAAACCTAAAACATTTGGCACTAAATATATTTCTTACTCAGAAATGGGATAGTACAATAGGAAACAATGCTTCAGTAATGCCAAATTGATTTTGGCTGCATTTCTTTTACAGTTCATTGAATATACAGCCTTTGAAAGCTTAACATCAAAAAGACAAACTGACTTATTGTAAAATTTAATGAACTTGTAGTGTTAAAACCACTACATGTATCTTATTACCGATACTTCTATTATACATAAACAAGCTGCTTATCATATATGTGACAGACAAGATGAAGAAAGCTATTACAGTATACGTTTCTAAATTCATATGGCACGCTTTCACAGTATTCTCTTTATTTTGGTACAATGCTCATTACAATCCTTGCAGTATTATGGACACATATGATATCCCCTTTTGAATACAACTGCACAGCAAATATCAAGCATACTACTTAAATTCATTTAATGCAATATGAACATTTTGATTGGTTTTCTATGACAAGGGGTATCAAATAGTATGACCAGTGACGAGATGCCACCTAATACAATGGAGTGACAGGTGACAAAATGCCACCTAATACAATGGAGTGACAGGTGACAAAATGCCACCTAATACAATGCCTATTTACACCCAGCATATCTTACAACTGGCACAGAAAGATATGTTTCAATCATTGGGGCAGTGAACCGACTATTCTCTTTCACTCACTGAAATCATTTCTATGTCAGATGATCTAATTTACTTAACTAATAGATCTAATTTGTTCTAATACATTCCTTATACATAGAAAATTTGTCATGAGTGAAGAACTACAATTTTCGTCATTCTTTGTGAACATTGAAGTTCATGATTTGTTATTGCATAGCCCAAGCAAATATTTATGTCATGCATTAAACTAAACTTTTATGCTTTAAATGTATTTTATTTTATTTATTGTATATTTATTTTTGTTACTTCAAACTAAAGAATTTTAATTTTAATTAGTGTTAGCTGGACTGATGAATATGAAATAATTTAATTTACTTGTTGTGAAAAAGACCATTATGTGTCCTCTGATGTCAATAGATGATCACACAATAAAGTAGATGAAATGAAATGCTCCCCATTATCAATTTTAGTTCTTTGAAACAAGACAAAAAAATGAAAAAACCAGATTCAACCCTTTTAAAGTATTAATAAAAAAAAAAAATTCATGGCATCATGAATTTGTTGACTGATATACATTTAGAGCTCAATAAGATTGTACCCATTGTGAGTTTTTATACTTGCACATTTTGAAATTGAGCAGAAGATGTTACACTTTTGATAATTTTGTTTAATAAACAAATACTGTACAACATAATATACACTATACTAACCTAAGATGTGCATAGAAAGGCAAGCATGGAAACACACAACACAACATGAGCAGCAGCGTTGAACAGTTTGGTTGTCTGGAGAACCTAGCAGGAGGCCTGGTCATAGCCCAGGCCATGGGGACATTGATCCTCAGAATCATCAACAGGTATAACATCTGCAGCATAACTTTTGTATTTCAATGTATTCCTAACAACTAATAATAAATAATGATACCCCAATCTGAAAATGATTAAATATGCACAAACAGGTAATGAGTGACAAATGGCTGTGCGCTCTCTCTTTCTCTCTCCTGTGAGTTAACATCAGCAAAAAACATCCCGGCACTGATTAATGCTAAGTCCTGTTACACACTGATTTACATCATATAAACATTCACTGTTGAATTTCCAAACATAATATTGAATTAAGAGGAATTTAGTGAGATTCTGAGAGTAAATCTTGATACATTTTGCCAATTTGTGGAAAATATATATATTAAGCAGTAATATAAAACTATGATATTACAGTCAACCTACTGACTTAAAGGGGCAATTTACTAAAGTGTCCTAATTGTATTTATTTAATCCACTGGAAAAAAGAAAAATGCCAGTGGAAAACAAAAATAATTGTATAATTGTACCATATATAAAGCAATTGTACTACAGCAAAATAATTTGACTATGAGTTGGAAATTATGTGCAAGTATATAACAGTACTGTTACAGAGAAAGGTTGCTCACACCCAACAGAATCTTTTTCACAATTCAGATATCTTATGATACAACAAAGGTACAGTTTTGTAACAAGTCTTTTACAAGGACACTCTTCATTATGAGTTACTTGTTACTATATACCGATCTGAGGATCTGATTTAGCATCATCCAAGTACGCCAAGTAGAATATCTGCAGTTCGCATGAAGTCAAATAAAATGAATGCAGATTTGCAGTCTAACCTCCTTTTATCCACTCATATATGCAAGAAACTATATTTTATGAAAATAAAGTTTTAATACTGTACAAAGCAACCATTAAAATGCGTAAAATTTTATCTTCCATTCTATTCATTCAAATACTGTATTATGAATCCTCTGAGAGAACAGCTCATTGATAATCACTATTGGCTATGAATATTTAAACTCAAAATAAAGCTGTTTTTTAATTGTTAATCTAACTTAGAGCACCAGGATACTGAAAGTATTTTAGAAGATGACAAATTCAATGTATTTGTTAATATATTAGGCAAGACATAATACCCAAATTAGCTCTTCAATAATATCACTAGTAATACTTCAACTAACTGCCTTTCTATGCCTCTTCAACGAACATATCCACATTTGGAAAGTATTAGTCTGAGACGAGAAGTAAAGCTAGCAAATGCATTATATAAATTCAAAGCTTAAATTTTATTATATACAGTATAAAGCGTTCGACAAAGCATGTCTACTTTAATATTTTCTTTTCTCTGAAAAAAAATTTGACAGTCAGACACACACACACTTTACTTGTACATTAAATAGTTTAAATTTATCTTCAAATTCTGAAATACATTTTTATATGACTGCATTCAGAGTAATAAATACATTACAAAGTACAGTAATTCTATTTATGCAATCTATGAACACAACATTATGTATACATACAGTCACCACCATCATCATGTATACATACAATCAATGACATCATTATGTATATATATACAACTAATACCATTATAAATATGTATATTATACAATCAATATCATCATCATGTATATATACAATTAACATAATCATCACCTATAGTTTTGGAATTTCAAGATTCTTTACTCTTACCAAATTATCCAAGTGTATCTACTCCTCTGTTTTAAGAGACTTAACCTTGTAGTTTCCCTGGCAGAGACAGACACGCATGTAGGCTTCCTGAGTGAGATGGTAGTCCCTGTACGGCGGATAGAGGCTGGATTCTAATTGCTTCAAATTTTCTATCAGAAGAGACTCTGCCTTTTCTAAATTATAAGCTTCCATTTCTTTACATGCAGCTCTGAAAGTTTGTTCAGTGTTCTGGAAGGAAGGAAATTTTATTGTCTTTTGTACTCTCTCATATACAAGGTAGTCATTTTTTACTTTTTTACTGAATAGTACATTGCTCTAAGTTTCAGTGAAAAAAATATGGTTATATATGTAGATGAAATGGTACCAAACCTGTCTAAGGCAGCTGTTCAGGATATAAATTTTTTCTCCTGTGATTGGTTTGAAAGTTTTATCAAAGGTAATCAAAAAGAATTACATGAACATTTAAAAGACATACCTGAAGATTTTTCAGTGCAGACAAAATGTTTGTCTGATCACCACATTTTTCACACTTGATGAATGGAATCATGAGATTATCAGTATCGACAGGTAGGGGACCTTGGCATTTATGACATTTGAAGGTCAAATATGAATTGGTCATATCCTTGTACATTGGCCAGTCCTTCTGACAAGCCTGTAGATTACAAAAATCATAAATTATTGGTTTTAAAGTCTATTATTACAACAATAATAAAATTATGAAACAAATATAACATCCTTTGCAATATGATCAGATATTCACAAATATTTATCATGCCATTCCCTTTCCTCGGAAATTACAAAGCTATCACATAAGTTAAGAGCAATTTCCTATGGCAGGGGTCAGAGAATCATGCTAAATGTTACTGCATAGTTATTTAGTATTTATATATGCAATAATGAAATCAGCTTTATCAACACACTCAAATCATCAACATAGTGCAAGTGACATGAGGAACTCCCACATTCAAATACTCTACCCCTAAACCTCAAGTATGCTAGACATTGAATACTCAGTGAAATCATAACATAATTCTCAAACAAAAGAAATGCAGACAATAGCATTAAAGCTTTGTGAAAATAAAAACTAACTCAAGACCATATATCAAATCAAATCAAATCAAATGTTAATTCAGGTAAAGTACATACATACAATACAAACATTGATGGATTTATAGATAGAGCTAGTACATACAAAGCTTAAAGCCACTATTACGCAAAGCTTTTCGGGCAGAAACGCTTTGTGTACATATACTGTAAGTAGAGTACAATCAAACTTGGCCTTGGAATGCCATCTGAGCAAACCAAAAAACTGTTGCCACATTGGAATTGTGAGAAGTAAGAATTGTAAGAGAAGCATTGTGAGAAGTTCAGTTCAAATCAACCTGAATATAATATTAGTCTACAGTGCATAACTGACCATAAAGGGGTAAATAATGATTAATTATAAGTAACATAAAAATTAAAACTAAATTAAGAGAACAAGAAAACTACCCAATTTAAAAGATGCAACATAAGCTGCTCTTGCCATTAGCTATTGAAATATTGTACAGTACTCTACACACAGAAATCACAATAGCATGATGCATCAAATGAACACAATCCACAAGGGCTGTGACGAGTGTTCGAACCTACGTCCGAGAGCATCCCAGACGCTGCCTTAATCGACTGCACTACAACATGGTAAAAGAATTGCAACCAGAAGATCTACTGCCCTTCTTGGACCCTGCAGCCTCTCCAGACACAAACCAGGATTTTACGTATTTCCCCCATGCACTCGAGCTCTGTCAATAGCCGTTCTACCTCTTCGCCTTACTTCATTACACACAGAAATCACAATAGCGTGAGATCATCAACTGAACAAATCCACAAGGGCCGTGACGAGGGTTCGAACCTACGTCGAGAGCATCCCAGATGCTGCTTTAATTGACTGCGCTATGACATGGTAGCCACAACAATAACAACATGCATATATACAACCTTGCAAGTACTATGCAAAAGTAACNTTTTGAAAGTCAGAATAGTTCTATTGTATAACGCACCAGGTACAACAAGGTTACTAGGCGGGGTATAAAGAGCTAGATCTGACTCCCCCGTAACCAGTGATAGGTAGGTGGTCATAGGTAAGTACACAAGCCTGGGAAGACGCCATACGCAAGAGGAACGCGTCATTCAAGTTCTTTCTTTCCTTATGTTGATACAGAGTACCAGTTGTGTTAATGTGTTTCCCCGTGGTGGTGACTCCAGCCGGATGTTCTGTGATGTCTGGCTGCGTGTGTGTGATGTTTGTTGTATGGTGTCACCATCACTACCACCCACCACTATCACCATCACTACCACCCACCACTGTCACCATCACTACCACCCACCACTGTCACCATCACTACCACCCACCACTATCACCATCACTACCACCCACCACTGTCACCATCACTACCACCCACCACTGTCACCATCACTACCACCCACCACTCTCACCATCACTACCACCCACCACTCTCGCCACCATCACATTATTTTCTACCACAGACGTGGCCAGACATTTACAATGCTAACCACCATATATACATTTACTTCTGTCCTCCATGGACAGGGTGAGAGATGTGTTAAACATATACAAGTGAGGGACCCACAAGTCATGGGTCCGCTAATTTACATGAACGACCTACCCGAGGGCGTGAGCTCAGACATGTCACTGTTTACAGGTGACGGAAAGCTCGTGAGGATAGGCTAATGGAACTAAATCCCGCAGCCCTAGAGGATAGAAGAAACAGAGAGGTGGATATGATCGCAACATACAAGATATTGAAGGGAGTAGATAAGGTGGATAAGAATAACCTCTTCAAGTTGAGAGAAGATCAGACCAGAGGACACAACTGGAAGTTGGAAACGCGAATGTTTCGAAAGAAAGTAAGGGAATACAGGCACCCTGTACGGGAGGTCAACAAGTGGGGTGGACTGAAAGAGGAGGTTGTGGAAGCCACCTCCATCCTCAACTTTAAGCCTAGATTCGATGAAGAATTTGAACGTAACAATAGTTGAACGAAACAGGTGCCAGGCCATTAGCCGGGGCACAAAGAGCTAGACCTCACTCACTCGAGTATACTGTTAGGCAAGCACCATCACCTTTCTTCAACTGACCTCTTCCTCTCATCGTTCTCCTCCTCTTCCTCTTCCTTCTCCTCCTCGTACTCCTCCCCCTCGTCTTCATCTCCCCCCATCCCTCCTCCTCCTATATTTACTGCCTCATGGATAATTATCCATTTCTTCTCCAGAGGTCCGTCTCAGTTCAGATCAGGTCGCTTGCCCTCCGAGGTTCTTAGTTGTTATTCCAGTTATCCCACTTCCTCTTTCTGCCTTTTCTCTTCTCATCTTCCATCACATTGCGATTATTTTACTTTGCCTTCCACCCATCGTATCTTGTGTCCTGTTATTCTATTAATGGATATTTATTGGCACTTATTCCCTGATCTAGTCAGTGATAAGTGACAATTTTTTTTGCCCCGAAAGGCGATTTTGGCGCCAAGTGATTGTGTTTGTCTGGTGCAAGACAAGCTGAGTGGCCAGTACGCTAAGCTCTCTGAGTGGCCAGTACGCTAAGCTCTCTGAGTGGCCAGTACTCTAAGCTCTCTGAGTGGCCAGTACGCTAAGCTCTCTGAGTGGCCAGTACTCTAAGCTCTCTGAGTGGCCAGTACGCTAAGCTCTCTGAGTGGCCAGTACTCTAAGCTCTCTGAGTGGCCAGTACGCTAAGCTCTCTGAGTGGCCAGTACTCTAAGCTCTCTGAGTGGCCAGTACGCTAAGCTCTCTGAGTGGCCAGTACGCTAAGCTCTCTACATGTATAATAAATAATAAATAAATAAATATGTTTATTCAGGAAAGGTACATACATAGAGAGATTTTACATAAGTGGATCGATTTATAGATAGAGCTAGTACATACAATGCCTAAAGCCACTATTACGCAATGCGTTTCGGGCAAAGTCCGGGCGATGTCCTCAGAGAAGAAACCAGAGAAACATATAAATAATAACAGGAACGATAGAAGAAGAAATATATTTACAAAATGAACAATAAAGTACAAAAAAGTGCAACAAAAGGCAGCAATAAAGCGTCAAACTAAAACAATATATAAAGACTAAAGACAGAGGACGAACAGAGGCTGGCGGGGCAGAGGAAAACACTCCTAATAAGTTCAAAAGATGTTAAAAGCTGTTTAGTGAAAGTGTTGGTGATGGAGGGAGGCTGAGTTGTTCATCTGTGGTGTGAGGGAGATGATGGTGAAGATGCAGGCGAGGAGTCACAATAACGTGGCTAAAGTATGTTGACCAGACCACACGCTAGACGGTGAAGGGAAGACGACGTTTCGCTCCGTCCTGGACCATTCTCACAATCTACTTGAGAATGGTCCAGGACGGAGCGAAATGTCGTCGTCCCCTTCACCTTCTAGTGTGTGGTCTGGTCAACATGATGAAGATCTCTGAACCTCTCCTCACAGTTTAACATCTCCACCTCCGGCTATGTAGTGCAAGACTCTCATGTCGGGGCAACATCTCTCAGCACTAAACATCACCTCAAGGTACTGTACTGGTGCACATCCCATTGCAAAGGAACCGGGAGATTTCTAGGGGGTTTCTAGACAAAATATTTCAAGTTTGCAGTACTGTGATATTCGCCAGCTCATCATAGGCAGCTATCGTCCTTCTGTTTACGCGAATCTTTGCTGATAAGTGTTGGTGCTCGATCAACACCTAAGCCTTTTTAATTTCTCCAACTGCGATAGATGAAACCTTCTATTGTGTACTGCCCAAGAGCTCTGTCCCCTCTGATTTTATGTTACCACCGGCCTCCAGTTGCCCGGTGTAAGGAGCAAGAGCTGTGGTGTTGTCACCCCTTTTGAAGTTCGTCCTGGGCCTTCAAGACCATCCTCTCTTCAGGTTCCCTCATGCCTCTGTTCACTTAACAGTGTACAGAGGACACAGACGATGGAGATAATGAGGACCCACTCACCTTCACTACCAGGTGATAGAGGTCAGAGTCGAGATGTGTGTGTGTGTACTCACCTATTTGTACTCGGCTATCAAGGTCTGCAGGATCGAGCACTGATTCTTGGATCCCGGCTTTCGAGCCATCGGTTGTTTATAGCAATGACTCCTGTCCTATTTTCCAATCATATCTAGTTTTAAAATTAAGAATAGAATTTGCTTCCACAATCTGTTCCTTAAGTGCATTCCATTTCCCCACTACTCTCACGCTAAAAGAATACTTCCTAACATCTCTGTGACTCATCTGAGTTTCCAGCTTCCACCCATGTCCCTCGTTCTGTTACTATTCCGTATGAACATTTCGTCTATGTCCATTCTGTCAATTCCCCTGAGTATTTTATACGTTCTTATCATATCCCCCCCTCCCCCTCCTTTCTCTTTTCTAGTGTCGTAAGGCTCAGTTCTTTCAGGCGCTCTTCATACCCCATCCCTCCTAACGCTGGGACGAGTCTCGTTGAAAACTTCGCAACATTTTTCAGTTTCCTTATGTGCTTCTTCAGATGGGGACTCCTTGATGAGGCTGCATACTCTAAGACTGGCCTCACGTAGGCAGTGTAAAGAGCCCTAAATGCCTCCTTACTTAAGTTTCTGAATGATGTTCTAACTTTTGCCAGTGTAGAGTACGCTGCTGTCGATATCCTATTTATATGTGCCTCAGGAGACAGATTAGGTGTTACGTCAACGCCCAGGTCTCTTTCTCGCATCGTCACAGGTAGGCAGTTTCCCTTCACTATGAACTGTCCCTTTGGTCTCCTGTCACCTAGTCCCATTTCCATAACTTTACATTTGCTCGTGTTGAACTCCAGTAGCCATTTCTCTGACCATCTCTGCAAGCTGTTCAGGTCCTCTTGGAGTATCCTACAATCATCTGTCACAACTCTTCTCATCAACTTTGCATCATCCGCGAACATCGACATGTAGGAGTCTACTCCTGTAAACATGTCGTTAACATATACAAGAAATAGAATTGGTCCCAGCACCGATCCTTGTGGTACTCCACTCGTTACTGTTCGCCAGCCCGACTTCTCGCCCCTTACCGAAACTCTTTGGCTCCTTCCTGTTAGGTCGTTCCTTATCCATTCTAGGGCCCTTCCTCCCATCCCCGCCTGTGTGTGTGTGTGTGTGTGTGTGTGTGTGTGTGTGTGTGTGTGTTGTGTGTGTGTGTGTGTGTGTGTGTGTGTGTGTGTAATTACCTAAGTGTAATTACCTAAGTGTAGTTACAGGATGAGAGCTACGCTCGTCCCAGTGTGTGTGTGTGTGTGTGTGTGTGTGTGTGTGTGTGTGTGGTGTGTGTGTGTGTGTGTGTGTGTGTGTGTGTGTTGTACATTTTTAATTCCTTTTTAACTTTTACAAGATTCTTGTTTAGTTCTTAAGTGTCGTGGAACAAAAACTATTTGCGTAAACAGCCGGCAAGAATATCGCTTGTTTTTGTTTGTTATGTTTTTGTGCTGGTCAATGTTAACGGGGGTGGGGGGGGAGGGGGGTCCTCATAGTCCAGCAAGGTACAACACGCCGCACTGCCCTAACCTGACCTTCACCAATACCTGAGCAACACACTACCCTTCTACATGCTGCTATGTATTTAAATTTCCTTGGCGCTCACGTTCCTTCTCATAAGTTAAAATTGTGGCTGGAGGTGGCTTCCAAGACTTCCTCTTTCTCTGCATTTTACTTATTAACCACCCGTACAGGGAAAAAAAGAGTATTTCTTTACATCTTAGAAAATATAACAATGCAAAGGAGTCTATGACTTTGAGGAGGCCGTCATTGCCCACCTTGTCTGTTCCACTCAGTATCGTGTACGTTGTGATCATATCCCCCCCCCCTCTGTTCCATCTCTTATCCACGGTGGTGAGATTTAGCTCTCTTAACCTGTCCAGTGAAGGACGAGTGATCCTGCTTTCTGTCCTTGCTCGCACCCAGTGGGCTTCCCGTCCTTGAAACATGCACTCAAGGGGAAATGTTTCACTCGAGAGTGAGGGCAAGTCCCTTGCTTCTTCCCCCCCCCCCTCAATCCCCCCCCCCCAGCTCATGCCCCTCAAGCTATAGGGGCACGTGTACCCTTACCCACGTGTAAACATGTGACCTCGTGGTGGCGGGTGTTTTGTGAGGTGATATACACACCATCACGTCCACCAGCATCGCGCTACCTCCGCCTCTCAAAAAGGATTCGAGTGTATATTTTGGCGGTCCACATCTGTGTATAGTTTCGTCATCCACTTTGCAGGTCGGCGCTCGATTCCCGACGGCCCAGGTGGTTATAGCTGCAGGTCCTTCGTGCCGAATTCCTAGCCCAGCTCCCATCCTATCTCAAATCCCTTCCAAGTGCTACATAGTTATGCTGACTTTCTGGTAATTATCTTACATTAGTCTTAGTTTATGTGTACCTGCCGGCGGGTACCCTCTCTCTCTCTCTCTCTCTCTCTCTCTCTCTCTCTCTCTCTCTCTCTCTCTCTCTCTCCTCACTCTCTCTCTACTTCCCTACTTTCCTCATTCTCCATCTTAGTTGTATTGGTTACAAAGGTGTTCACAGGAGAAGCATCTCAACATAACCCTGAGTGCCTTAAAGACCACAATTACAACCTTGAATGCTGTGCACCTAACAATTACAGCCCCTGAGGTGCCATGCCCGTTGCAGCAGAGACGTTTGCAGCACACGCAAGATTGGAGCAACGCGGCCCTAAGTTTCACGACGCTAAACTCTTCATCTAAGATGATAACTTCCTTATACAAGGAATTGTGCAGGACCTTGTTTGTGTTACACTGGACACCTTGTACCGCTCGCCAAGCTGGTACAAGATGCGTACACATCCGGACGGTCTTGGTGCCTTGCGTGTCTCTTCTGTGTCACCTCTGCGTCTCCTCTGCGTCACCTCCGCGTCTCGTCTAACTCAGAGTAAGCAGCTAGCCTCGTCTGTGACTGGAGGTCCCAGCGAAGTCTTTAATAGGAAGTAGTCGTCTTTGAAAAGTCATCTGTTTGGTGTTAAGTCACCATCCCATCCCTGTCTTCTCTTCCATTTCCCCTCCCCCTCCTAGTCCTCTCTTCGCTCCCCCCCCCTCCAGGAGGGGGAAGGAAAGGAGGAGGGGTGGGAGGGAGAAGCATCCTCCCCCCCCCCCCCCCAATAGCCCGGAGAGGAGCCACCATTGCACCAAGAGATTAAACTCACAAAAGCCCCCTGCAGCTGGGGACGGTAGATGCTTTCACTGTATTAAACGGTCCGACCTTCTCTTTCTCTCAGCCGACGGTACTGTCAGTCCTGCACTGTAGCTGTGGTCAGCTGTACCCCCCCCCCTGGTTGTGGCTATCTGTACCCCTGGTTCTGGCCAGCTATACCCCTGGTTCTGGCCAGCTGTACCCCTGGTTGTGGCCATCTGTACCCCTGGTTCTGGCCAGCTATTCCCATGAGAATTTGGATAAAATACACATAGGTGAAATAGGAACGGTACCTTGAAACGTGTATGTGGGTGGAACAGAGAGGCTTTCCTGGCACATACAGGAGGGGTGGAACGCAGTGGAGCAAGGACGCCCTGGAACAGAGAAGGGGTTAACCAGGCAGCAGGGAGAATGTGGGTGTTGGAAAGTGTAGAGATGGGCGTGGGCGGACCTGTTGCAAGGGCTTGTTTTTGTTATTATTATTTTTGTATATAAATTGATAAACATACAATCACCATAGACCACATGCTTCAACATACACCACAAGTGTCACGGTACGCCGCCATACGTCACCATACACCGTTGGTGTTATCGGATACCACGGGTTTCACTATACGCCAGCCTCCTCACCATACACAATAGGCTCACCATGCACCACACGCAAGTAACCATTGTCATACATGTCACCACACACACACACACACGTCATCATACAAGTGACCAGCCGCTGGCAATCAGCAGAGCATGGTGATTGCTTATCGGTAATTTGAAGGTCTACATGGTGAGCTGCGGATGACAGCCTGGTATGGTGATGGCAGTGATGGTGGTGGCACCCCATCATCACCATCAACAGTACAATCACTATACACTTCCCACCACTTTTACAACAATTACCTTAATCCCCCCAACAAAATCTCCACCACTATTCCTATAGTCACCATCAACATCATCACAATCATCGCTTCCATCACCACCATCACCACTACCGCAGCCCTCCTCATAATGTTATTATAAAGAATAATAACAATAATTTCTTAGTAATGGTAATGTCTTCTCACAAGACATAATAACACAGGATAAAAACTCACACATGTGTATTTATGAAATTTATGTAAGGAATTTACACCAAGTCTTTCAAACACTTTCCTGAGTGCTTTGTCAAGGTCTGAGTGTGTGTGTAGGACGAGACTTACATCTCAACGTCTAATCAGATTGATTAGACGTTCAGATGTAAGTCTCAGCCACCTCCCCTCCCTTCCTCCAAGCACAGTGGCCCTTCCCCCTTCCAAGCACAGTGGCCCCTCCCCCTTCCAAGCACAGTGGGAGTGAACCGTCCAAGTGTGGCAATGTCTCACACTGACCCAGATCCCATGTCAGGGGTAATGAAGATTGTGTGGACGCTCTCAAGTGCTTGGCCAAGATTTTCAGTGACTTGATGCAAGCACTTGGGAGTGGTGGTGGTGGTGGTGATGTGTACTCGCCTAATTTACTCACTTAGTTGCCCTTGCGGGGGTTGAGCTTTGGCTCTTTGGTCCCGCCTCTCAACTGTCAATCAACTGGTGTATAGATTCCTGAGCCTGAGCCTATATATCATATCTACATTTGAAACTGTGTATGGAGTCAGTCTCCACCACATCACTGCCTAATGCATTCCATTTACTAACTACTCTGATACTGAAAAAGTTCTTTATATGTCTCTGTGGCTCATTTGGGTACTCAGCTTCCATCTGTGTCCCCTGGTGCTGTTGTTGTTGTTTCAGATTTAGCTACTCAGAACGAAGTGTTCTTGTAGCACGGGCTATGGTGAGCCCGTAACCCCTTGTGCGTGTTCCTTTAGCTTTAACGCAGGCCGGGCAAAAAGAACTACACCTCACTTGCTTGTAGTCACTGATCCCTTATCCTCATTTACTAATTTATCACTCAAAATGGTGTCAAGTCTGTGATAATAACTGGGTTGGCCAGATTTCATGGAATTTCCTGTTGAATTTCATCATGATTGTAATCAACCACTCCATCAGTTTTCGCTAGCTCCAAGCGGCTCCTTTTTTGTTTTGTTTAATAATGTGTGTGTTTAGTAGCCTCACTGTTGGTGAACACGAGGGCTGGGACTCTTAGTTCTAGCCCTCGACTCTTCTCTTGTTGACTGTTATGTTCTGTCCTTCGTGGACCAACTTCTACTGCTACTAATTTTCCTTTTACATTTCTCTCCCCCGCCGTGGAGATCTTTCCTTATACAGTCAAATTTTCGATGATTAAAATAGGCAAATATTAGGCGCTTAGTTTTCGACCCGCATATGACCCATTTGCTGCCGTGTCTATGACTCGTGTTGCCTTGATCATACTCCTCGCTGAGCCTCCTGTTGTCAGCTCGGGGTCGTCAGCCACCACTAGCCTCTGGACCTATGAATGGTATAACCTCTCCCGCGGGTTTTTCCTCGAAGTCCCAGAGTGTGTCTGGCAGCGGCGTTCATCCTGATGCGTCTCTTCTGTCCGAGCTCCGGAGGGCCTCTTGGAAAGACTTCGACCCCTGTGATTCTTGTACATTTGGTTTCTGTAACTTTAGTGACGTGTAACTACAGCTCTTGGGCCTTCCCCCGGGAACTCTTTTTAACTCGTTACACCATCCACATCCGCATGCATTACTCAATGATCCCCAATCGTTTCCCCTCTACGTATTAGTCGGATATTATCCTTCACTTTCACCCCCCCCCCTCCTGGATCTCTTACCCTCTCCGCTATCTCATTGTACCCCCCCCCCCTCGTTCCTTCCCCTCATTCCTTCAAACATTTAATTATATCTCTCCTTCCTTCTCACCCTTTCTGCCCCTCACGCACACACACACACACACACACACACACACACACACACACACACACACACACACACACACACACACACACACATACACACACACACAACTTGGTGGTATGGCCAGCTGGTACCATTTGAATACAGTTTTCAGTTCGTTGACGTTTTCCTATGCTTCCTCGCCCAGCTGAACTGCAGAATCTGTGCTGAGTGACGGACACCGCCTTGACCACTACCTCAGAGACTGTGCCCATCTAAGATACACTAACAATATGTGTATAAACCCCACATTGTTTGAGTTAGGTAAACACCATTTGTCAAATATAGATACCGTATTGTCCTTAAAAGATTCCCCCCTCCCACTTTGCACGCGAGAGATAACGTAAAGTTTAGAGGTTGGTAAATGTTAATCTTGTTTAATCAGCTGTTCACTTGAGACAGTTAAGCAAGTCCCAGTTGTGTCTGGGTACAAGTGACAAGATGAACAACCCAGCGGGTGTTCTTCCTATTGGGGAGTGTTGTACATGCTGTTATGGCACTGTGGTCACTCACAGGATGAGTGACGCTTCCCAGTAAATTTGCCCCATAATTTTGGGCAAAATTAACACAAATCTCTCTCACCCGTTCACTCACCCCTCTCACTCACCCCTCTCACTCACCCCTCTCACTCATCCACTCTCCAGTATGTGTTTTGACACAGAAAGATCAGTAGTGACAATGATGCTAGCAGATAACAGCAGCTGAGAATGAACGTGAAACGGAGATAACGTTTTGCCTCATTTAAAATTTCAAACCCCGTTAACGGTAACTTGAAGACGACACCTCGCTGAGGCTCCCCGGTACCACGCTTAGAGATCAACGACATAGATTCAGAGACTGGATCTATGTCGCTGTGTTGAGGGGGGAATAGCTGGGCGGTTTAATCGTGAATAAAGAGAAACCACCGGATTTGCGGTTTAACGCGAAACATTATTATAAACGCGTTGGGCAACTGTCATCATTGTGTTCTTTTACGCTATGCTTCCTCTTCATCTTCCTCGCGAGCTTCATATTTCGTCACTTTCCTGTGGCCGGACAAGGTGCTTGCAACACGCTTGCAAGCACTAGTGGATGAACCCTTGAACATCGTCAAGTCAGTTCCAGGCTGCAGGCGGTCTATGGAGAGCAGGGAGTAACCCACGTTGTTTACCTTCTGAGTGGAGCTAGCCACTCAGGGGCCGACATGCATTCAGTACGGTGCAGGAGGGAGGAAGCTGCCCCTGGCCGAGGCTGCTTCCTGAAACACAGGAGTGTTCCAGTAAGTGTTCCATCTGAGTGTTCCAGGAAGTGTTCCATCTGAGTGTTCGAGGAAGTGTTCCATCTGAGTGTTCCAGGAAGTGTTCCATCTGAGTGTTCGAGGAAGTGTTCCATCTGAGTGTTCCAGGAAGTGTTCCATCTGTCTCTTTCAGAGGCTACTCAAAATTCAATTTCAAATATTTACCTGAATAAACATTTGAATTTGGATTTTGAGTAGCCTCTGAAAGAGACAGATGCCCTGACGGACAATTGTGGGGGAGGGGTGGTACCCCCTTACCTTTAGGGACGGAAAGGGGTACTCTCGGTAGCATAAGAAGGGTTTACTTTAAGGGACGGTAGGAGGAGTACCCT
>WNGS01072847.1:4943231-4953412 GCA_020271785.1 Procambarus virginalis | reverse complement strand
TATGAGAAGATACAAGCTATTTAATTCTAGCATCTGGTATCAGAGTGCAGATAATAGCGTAATTCTGATAGTAATTTTCGAATTGATTAATACGCATTGATAACAATTGTACCATAGCCTCCGGAGGACGCCCTAACTGGCGACCCGTGGCACTGGCTGTGGCACCATCACAACTACAACGCTGAAGGAATACAACAACGCCATAAACAGCTCACTTAACACTCTTATTACAGTGAATGGCTCGTACCAATTTCCGTGTCGTGACAAAACAACCCACAGTCCGGTTAAGCTGCGAAATAAACAAATCCATAGTGGGTGGAACTGGATTATGGTAACCGACAAGGTCACCTTGGCTAATACTATGAGCAGCCTTAATTCTGTACAGTGAATTTCGGTAAAGACATATTGTATTGCGAGTTACAATACACTTATTAAAGTCGAATTGTGTGGTGTTGTTGGAGGCGAGGTGAAGTCACCGTACGTACGAACTCCTCGGAGTTACCAAAGCATCCTTCAAGTTAAATCTTCCCTCAACGAACTACTAAAAGCAATATTCAGGAAAGTGTTAAACCTCTCCCTGGAAGATGATCAATGGGACCAAGCAACACTCCCAGCTGGACTCGAGGGGGTATAGGTATACGCAAGGCAACACAGATAGTACTGCATGCATCCTTGTCCTCGACCAGTGCAATGGATCCTACCAGAGCATGTGATAAACTCAACATTCATGGTTCCCAAATTCACTGAAGGAGGCAGCCAGTGGGATACTTTTGCAGGTTCCTCACCGGGACCAACTTCTCCAATTATGAACAGACCCATTAAGATGGGTCATAGAGAATAAAATCCCCCTCAGGAATGCTGGAGGCAGTTTCTGGGAAAGATAAAGAATGCTCCCTCGCTGTGCAAGCCCTTCATACTGGGGATGTCTTGTTATGTATCTCCAATCACTCTTTCTTTACCCACCAGGCCTGCAGGGCGCTAAGTGTTGGTGTTGCCCCTGCACCTTGCCGCCCTTATCTCCACCGAACAGTGCTACATAGCCTTCCCGGTTTGGTGCCTTCTATTGATAATTACTTACTCCACCGAACACTGGTGTATGCGTCGCCAGATCAATATGGGAGCCAAGGTTTCGTCTGCCATATGTCAGAGGGAAAGACTGCGAGACATGAAGCAGTCAGTGACATCACCAAGAGAAGTTTGGCAAGAGGCAAGTGTCTCGCACAAAGGAAGCTTCACATGCGCAGACCCGACAACAGTCACAAGCGCCCAGATAGAGTTACCCTCCAGCCATGGAGGATGGTAAACAGGTTGTGTGGGACTGCACGTAAGCATCTACACTAACTGACACAGCATACCACCCAAAGATACACAGTGGTACAGTGTATCGGAAGGTGGTGGTGGTGGGGGTTGAAACCTTCAGAGAGGTCCAACTAATCAGCAAGTACAGAGGCTCTGGATATTGTTACAGAGTCGTGCCTATAGGTCCAGAGACCCCTGGGCGCCTGGGACAGGCCTGTAGGTATGTGAAGGAGGTGGGGAAGGGGACTCATTAGGCAACCGAGAGACTCCCAAGAGCCGCCAATATCAGGTTCAGAGCCTCAATGACAATCCAGAGGGGAAATGCGAACTGTATCTTGGGCACTCACCCACGCCAATGCAGAGATGGGTGAAGGGGGCGGTTTCTCAAGCAATAATTGTCCTGTATGTATGTATGTATGTATGTATGTATGTATGTATGTATGTATGTATGTATGTATGTATGTATGTATGTATGTATGTGTTCTGTAAACTGTAACACATTGTTATAAATGAAATAAATACAAATAATAATAATTAAAAATATAAAATTATGAGAGGGAGCCCCAAGATATAGGACATAGGGAGAGAGCACCAGATGACCCAGCGTGGGCACCGCCGCTCCCATTATCAGTGCCCAATAAAGGGGACTAGAGAGGAGGGAAGGTCAAAGGTCAACACGCAGGTGAAGTGGGAAAGGTTAGCTAACTAAACCTCGAGACACAAAGGTTAGCTAAGCCGAGATGAAGTGGAAAGGTCAGGAGTAATATATGTGTGTGTATTTACTATTTGTGCCTGCAGGTTTCAGCTGTTAGCTCTTGGACCCCGCCTTTCTAACCGTCAGTTGTCTAATGTATTAACTCTCAATCAATTTTCCTCTATCATACCTACTAGACATATTTCTAACACACACATACAAGCCCCCAGGATACAGCCCGTGGCAGCTGTCTAACTCCCTGGTACCTATTTACTGCCAGACGAATAGGCGCATCAGGTCAAAGAAGATGCCTATTAGTTTCTGCCTCGGCCAGGAATCGAACCCGAACCCTTAATACAACGACCCAAGAACTATTCACTTAGCCACGATCGAGGCCCCCCTGTGTGTATGTGTGTGTGTGTGTGTGTGTGTGTGTGTGTGTGTGTGTGTGTGTGTGTGTGTGTGTGTGTGTGTGTGTGTGTGTGTGTAAAAGCATTACAGAGGGCACAAAAGGTCTTTATCAGACCCCAACGGAGATTATTACATAAACAATTTCATCTGTCCTTCACGTCTTATAATTACAGTGTCAGCAAGTTACAGAGAATGCTCTAGCGGCGTCCTGGTTTATTTGTCAAAAGACAGATGAACCCGTCTTCGGGAGCGGGACGGGGCAAGACAGGTGGCGGCGGACAGGGGGGCAGTAACAGAGGACGGTGGAGTGGAGAGGAGAGTGGATAGTTGGGTAACCTGTGTTGGATCACGATTTATCTCACCTATCCACCAATGGTGAGGCGGAGGATCTCAAATCCAACTGTTTCCATACCACTGACATCACCACCAGTGTGGCCAGCGACCTACAACATTACCATCACAACCACAACTACCACAACCACCACTACCACAACCACCACTACCACAACCACCACTACCACAACCACCACTACCACAACCACCACGCAGAAGCTTGCGACCTTGGTGCTAACATCAGGTTACAACAATTTCCATTACGTTGTAAGAGACAAACAAAACGAATTAACTGAACACATGTGAGGGCTGGTAATGTTTAACTGGTGTTTGTGTGTCCCTGTGTGTTTGGTGGTGTTTGTGTGTCCCTGTGTGTTTGGTGGTGTTTGTGGGTCCCTGTGTGTTTGGTGGTGTTTGGTGGTGTTTGTGTGTCCCTGTGTGTTTGGTGGTGTGTGGTGGTGTGTGGAGGGGTGTGGTGGTGTGTGGTGGTGTGTGGAAGTGTGTGGAGGGGTGTGGTGGGTGTGTGGTGTGTGGTGGTGTGTGGTGTGTGGTGGTGTGTGTGGTGGGTGTATGGTGGTGTGTGGAGGGGTGTAGTGGTGTGTGGTGGTGTGTGGTGGTGTGTGGTGGTGTGTGGTGGTGTATGGTGGTGTGTGGAGGGGTGTAGTGGTGTGTGGTGGTGTGTGGTGATGTGCTTCCTTGCACATCACAAATATATTAGTTCAGACTAGATGTTTTTAATTTTTAATTTGTTGTGTATCTTGATCCATTGTTGAAAGTGGAACGATGCAGCAAAGTTGTTTGTTGCATAGGTATTATTCAGGCTAATGATTGTTGCAATGTTGATATTCAAGCTGTAATAGCATCTACCAAAGATACTATGGAAAATTTATGCAACTATGTGGAATACATTGTTTTGAATACAGCATTGCGTTCAATCTTGGTAAATATATTGAACTGCCTATAACTCGTTAGACTCGTTTTATTCAGGATTTGAACGAAAATACCTAATTGAACCTAATACCTAATTGAAAGTAAAGTTAATTAAGAGTCAATGGCTTTCTTTGTACGGTTATAGATGTAGGAAATACTCAGAGACACATCTTAGGTATCCACGCCTACACTTGAAGAAACAATTCATACACGAATGATATCGTTCTTATCTGAAGTGAATCATACAGCAAGGTAGGTTTTTTTTCAAGCATTCTGTTATCACTGACCACTCAACCTATGCCGGAAATATAAACTTATCAGAATGTACAACTTACGAATGAGTGTACATAATGGTTGAGCGGGTCTACAGTACAAGTGACTGATGGTGCAGTTGTCCTGGGTTCGTATCCTGGCCAGGGAGGATTGACTAGGCGCCATTCCCTGACTGTATGCCTCTGTTCACGCAGTAGTGATTGGATATCTGGTTGTTAACCGGCTGGAGGGGTCGTGTTGCAGATAAAACTAGTGGGTAAGGCTTACCATGATCTATGGGAGGTTATCTTGAGGTTATCTTGAGATGATTTCGGGGCTTTTAGTGCTCCCCGAGGCCCGGTCTTTGACCAGGCCTCCACCCCCAGGAAGCAGCCCGTGACAGCTGACCCAGGTACCAATTTTACTGCTAGGTAACAGGGGCATAGGGTGAAAGAAACTCTGCCCATTGTTTCTCGCCGGCGCCTGGGATCGAACCCAGGACCACAGGATCACAAGTCCAGCGTGCTGTCCGCTCGGCCGACCGGCTCCCTAGCCGGTCGGTCTAAGGGAAGGGAAAGGTCTGGTTTTGTACCCACCTGTGTAAACCGGAGTCCACAGCATTCTGTTCCTGTACCCACCTGTGTAAACAGGATCCACAGTCGTCTGTTCATGTACCCACCTGTGTAAACAGGATCCACAGTCGTCTGTTCCTGTACCCACCTGTGTAAAAAGAACAAAAGCAGTCAGCTATGAGAGCAGGGAGACCTCCAGCTGCATACTTGACATTAAATAAATTCCTGTCAAAGAGTGATAACCTGCTGATAAGCAGTTCAAATCTTGTTTAAATTAGATCTCTTGATTGATCCTTGAGAGGTTGATCCCTGCCCCTCGGAGTTTACGATAGCTAATACATCATAACTGACTGTTTGCAAATTTTGATAGTATATATATTAAAATTTCATCTGCAAATTTCATAGGCTCTTCTAACATTATAGATAAGCCTAAGTCTAGTCCATAACAGTCAACATATCAAATCTGTTGTTAGGGTGAGATGCTAGAGATCACGTCTCCACTACCTCACCCGTTTACTGTTCCACTGTTCACCACTGCTGGAACAGCAGTTAACCACTGAACTGTTCCCTGTTCCACTGCTCACCTCCGCTGTTCACTAATCCTGTTCTGGACACAGACCTACTTGACCCTTCACGCGGAAACGCATAAATATTCCCACGTCCGGTGATTGTCTCTGTGCCTGTTGCTAAGACAAAAGTTTCTCTATCCACCTTTGTAGACGCACATTAATGCCAATATGTAAAAATTATTCCTCGAACACTGTTTATGTAGGACAGACCGTAAATGTATTTATGTATGTAGGTTAGATTAGGATTTAAATTAGGATATCTCTTCTGTGGTTGATTGTTCAATAAATCACTGAACTATATTGTTTAACACATCTCTCACCCTGTCCATGGAGGACAGAAGAAAAATGTAGATATGCTGGTTAGCATTGTAAATGTCTGGCCACGTCTGTGGTAGATAATAATAAGAATAATACAAATATCTCTTACACCATGCTCACATTTTTTGATAGGATTAAAAGGTTATTTCCTGGGGCCTCGGCTTTACATTATTCACTAGTGTAAATCCTCCTTATTATTCACGTGTATTTACACAACATAAGGGTAATACTGAAATTACTTTCCATTGATGTATTGGGAAGTATTTTCCTTAGCAGCCGTGTAGAGTAGGAAGGATTTGTGGGATGTTGAGGGAGGGGGGGAGAGAGGCGGACGATTGAGGGGCGGGGAAATTTTGGAATTAGAGGGATTAGGGGGAGAAAGGTGGGGAGAGTGGGAAATACTGGGAGAGAGGGTGGAGAGGAAGAGAGTAGGGGGGAGGAGAAGAAGGGAAAGGTGGAGGGAATAGGAGAATAAGAGAGAGAGAGAGAGAGAGAGAGAGAGAGAGAGAGAGAGAGCAGAGAGAGGAGAGAGGAGAGGGAGAGAGGAGACGAGAGAGAGGAGAGAGATGAGGTGATTTTGAAGACAAAGGGATGGGGGAGGGGGGAAAGTAGACCCGAGCGTAGCCGGGTACCGAAGCTATAGTAGTTATAATGAACATAGAATTACATATAAAACAATAATCTCTCGAAATCAAATCATTAAATAATATAGATGAACGAGCCAAGTCGTCCGGGATATGGATGTTCTACATGTATAATTCCCAGCATTATCACAATGTTCTTGTTCTCTGGTGATCACTAACACCTAACACCGCTTGCCTGCGTCTTATACCCAGTTAGCAAGAACACTAATGGAACACGTTAACATGCCATAACCTAATTCTGACCGACTAGACTGTTTGTCCTCGCCAATGCAACACCTGTCGCCACGGGTCCACACTGCAACGCCGGACACATGTGGTAAATGTCACCAAACATTAATAATGTTCCTTGACACACACACACCACACACACACACACACACACACACACACACACACACACACACCACACACACACACAACACAACCAAGGCAGGGCTCAACCCCGCAACACACAACTAGGTGATAATAGGGACACACACACACACACACACTACCACCACACACACACAGCTCAACCCCGCAAGCACAAATAGGTTAATAGGTGAGTACACACACACACACCACATCACACCACACAGCTCCAACCCCCGCAAGCACAATTAGGTTGAGTACACACAACACACACACACCCACACACACACACACACACACACACACACAACACCACACCACTACAACCACACATGACACTACAACACCCACACAGTCTTTTATCACCATTATCTCCGTATGATTAGAGTCACCCTGTAGCTAGATAAGAAGGCTGTCGCCTACACAAGAACCAACTAATAATATACAAACTGTGTGACACTAAAGTCCACTTGTCACTGATAAGTCAAGAGTTACTGAACAATTAGTTAAACTTGAGTTGGTTAAGCTTCAAAGAAACAAAAAGAAACCAGACTTATGAGTTTCGTTCGATTATCTGGGTGTCCTCCGCTTGAGCGGTGTCTCACGACATCTGGGTAGGTTTCTCAAGTGACATATCTGTGAGAATAAGAGCGCTCATCTCTGCTGAGAAACGCACTCATTGCTGTTGGAAAGGTCTCCGCTTGTGCTGAGCTCAGTTCTGCTCAAAACCTCATTTTTGCTGTGAAAGTTCTCGTCTGTTGTTTAAAATAAAAAATGCTGTTCTCTGCTGTCAAAACTATTTCTTTAGAAAAACCGCTCCCCTGTGCTTGTACAAGCGCTTCTCCTCTTACCCCGAGAGGCTGTGAATTCTCAAATGTAGCTTTGGGGAAGCAGAGACAAGAGATTTCTTTTCCAGGAGGCGACGATGAACTTAGAACTCCACGAAGTGCTTTTTTGAGTGTCGATGCTGCTAGTGGCCTTGTATCTCCAACAACTAGCTGTCATGCATCTTCAGCGACTCGATGTTACCAAACGCTGTGCTTTCCTGACGACAGTCCTTGACGGAACACTGGTGAAGGTCTCCCAGAGTATCCCTTACTCTGGAGCACTAATTGATGTGTAATAACAAGGTTCTTTGGACTTTGAACCAAAATGCCAAATCCTTTATCACAGACTAAAACGATCTCTTGGACTCTCCACCAGATGACACCAGCTCGCCTCCTCCATGTCAGCTAGTAGTATTCATTGAGATTCTTGTAATGACATTTCCCTAAGGCATCCTGCTGGCACTTCCTGATTGGCTGGTTAATCCGAATCTTGTGATATGTAGTCTAATTAGGTACCAAGCTTGAATTTGTCGAGCTTGAAATTTGAAATATAAATGAACTCAAATACACAAATTACAACAAATTCAGTCACGACATTCCACTCAGAACATAACAGGAATGTCAGCTGACACAAATACATACGTTGAGAGGCATGAGGCTTGCATGAATGATGCAAGCCAGTAGAATGTCGCGGATTGTTGAAGTCTGAAGATTTGTTCTCATTACATAAGCTCCAAACCTGCTAAGCACATCTGGAGCTTAAGCCAGGTGTGTTATGCAGGTGTTATTATAAACCAAACGCGTTTGGCAGGTGTTACTATAAGCCAGTTGTGCTAGGGATGTGTAATTATAAGCCAAACGGTAGGTATTGACGGTATTACCTATCAGAACTTATCTGACAGTGATAAACTAGAAGTGAGGTCTAATTACAATGTCCCACCTACTACAGTCTTATGGCACCTGTTGCATTATGACTAAACTATCCTGACCTTCGAATTCTTTGTCGAACTAGGCCTTAAAGTTGTGGATGGAGGTGGCTCCCGCAACTTCTTCTTCCAGTGCATTCCACTTGTCGTCCACCCGTGCAGGTGCGAGTATTTCCTTGCATTCCTGTGGCTCTCTTAAGTGTCCAGCATCACCTGTGTCCTCTTCTTCTACTTTCTCTCATTTTGAAGAGGCTGCATGTGTCCTCGTCCACCTTATCTATTCCCATCAGATTGGTGAAGATAGTGATGTCAGTGGTGGTGGAAGTAGCTTTGGTGGTGGTGGTAGTAGCTTTGGTGGTGGTGGTAGTAGAGCTTTGGTGGTGGTGGTGGTAGTAGTGGTAGTAGTAGTAATAGTGGTGATGAGGGAGATAATTAAAGATTTCTCCTGCACATCCCAGCAGTAGCCGTCAGAGAAGTCTGCCCCACACGCCCACCAGCAGGACGAGAGGACTATGACCAGAAACTAAGAAGCACAGATGGGTTCTGGCGACGCAAGAAAGCACATATTTAATATGGGAAAAGATACCAAGTATCATTAACTGGAATGGGGGCGCAGGTGAGGCTAACGACGAGCACAGTTTACAATCATATGACCAGGGAAAAACGAGGATTGGGGAACCCGTGCACTTAGAGACCAGAGATTACGAGTCACAAGGACATGAAGAAATATGCCATTACCGTAATACTAGGAATATTTAATTAATGCAAAGTCTATTAATTAATGCAAAGTCTATTAATTAATGCAAAGTCTATTAATTAATGCAAAGTCTATTAATTAATGCAAAGTCTATTAATTAATGCAAAGTCTATTAATTAATGCAAAGTCTAAAAAAATGCAAAAGGAGATTAAGCAGTTTAGAACAAAACAATAGCATTACACTATGTTGATCTTGAAGGGCGGGGAACCAAGGGCTAAAGCTCAATTTTGCAGCCAGAGGTAAGGAAGAAGGTGGGTGTGGGGGGGGGGTGAATGAGTTTAGAAGCCCAGTACCAGGTTACGGGAACAAGCCCAGCTTGTTAAGATGTTATTGTCAGCTAACTACTCCAGCCAGGAAACCCTTTGTTGTCTTGTGGGTCGAGGTTGGTCTTGAACAATGGGAAGCGAGGGAGGGACCTCAATGAAAGGAGAAAGAGAAAGTGGGGGAGCGAGAGGAATAGAAGAAAGAAAACAGGAAGACACGCGAGTACAATGAGGGGAAAGAGAGAAGACATAACAAGTGCACATAACAGAGACACATTCTCCTCCCACTTGAGAACAGTAGTGTCCTTGGCAAATGCTACAAAAGCTAAAAGGCTCTCTCCCCCCACTGTAGTCGAGCGCCGGCTCGTCACTATCGGCAGGCATAAACGTAGACCAGACTTCGAGTTGGAGGAAAGTAACAAGTGGAGTTCCCCCAAGAGACGTATAGCTATTGAGTAATGTAAAAACAGTGGAAGACTGCAGAAAGTTACGGGAAGACCTTGACAAACGCCAGAAGTGGTCGAACAAATGGTTGGTAGAATTCAATCCAACAAGTGTAAGATAATGAACATGGTAAAGGGAGGTATGTACACCATTTGGGGTAGAAGTTACAGGAGTCGGAAAGGACAAGGATTGGGGAGGGAAAATTAATTCCAACACTATGTCCAGAGACTTGGATAAACAGGATAACGTAAACAGGATAACATGGGGAGTATTTGGACCGCTATCAGAAGGTCAACTACCGTCTGACAATCTAGAACTACCGCCACAGGTTGTTACCACAACTACCACAAACTGACGCCACAACAACTACCACACTCCTGCTTTACGAAACAATCGTTAATTCCTTACTTAAAAAAAAAGGTGGTTTGAAAATCAAGGTAACCAACCTGTTTTTTTTTTTTTTAAACTTCGATTTTTATGTAACGGAAGAATTGTGTAATATTCGTAAAGTAGCATAATGCATGTGAAAACCGAGTGTGAGAAACAGAATATAAGAGCGAAAAGATTAGGTTAGCCGGTAAACATAAAAG
>WNGS01072847.1:4930612-4943206 GCA_020271785.1 Procambarus virginalis | reverse complement strand
TCTACCTTGGGAGGGGGGGGGGGGAATAAACGTAGATTGTATCTGTTGCCAGAATCTCTACCAGTGGAGGAGGCTAGACAAGATAAGAGAAAAGTTCAAAGGTCGACCAAGCATTAGCAAGACGGGGGACTCTTTGGAGAAAAAGTTCAATGCTACTAACACAGCTAGATGAATGTATTGAGTACACACACACACACACACACACACACACACACACACACACCACACACACACACACACACACAACACACACACAAAGAGCCAGAGCTCAACCCCCGCAAACACAACTAGGTGAGTACACACACACACACACGCACACACACACACACACACACACACACACACACACACACACACACACACACACACACACACACACACACACACTGTAGGGCGCTGGTGGCTGAGAGGACCACACGCTGGACACGTAATGCTATGGACAAGGGTTCGATTCCCGTCGCCGGCGAGAAACAAAGTGGGCAGAGTTTCTGTCACCCTGATGCCCCAGTTACCTAGCAGTAAATAGGTACCTGGGAGTTAGACAGCTGCTACGGGCTGCTTTCTGGGGGTGGGGGGGGGGGAAAGAAAGTAGATTTTAACAGTCCATTGACAGTTGAGAGGCGGGCCGAAAGAGGTGGGGGAAAGGGTGTTCCCACCCTTCAACCCCCGCAAGCACAACTAGGCGAATACAACTAGGTGAATACACACACACTAGCCTTTAGAAACAAAATCGTTCAGAATCTTAGATATCGTTTATGTCTGTCCAATTATAGAAAACGCAGCCCCGGCGCGGAGTCCTTATCTTGCTACACACACAAAAGGAAGCTGGAGAAAGTTCAAAGGTATGCCGCAGGGAAGACATGATTACCACATATAACATACACTGGAAAATGGACGGAGCAGATAATGTCACTACTGAGCAGAAATATTGCAGGAACAACCGTGGACATCTTCAAGAGGAAACTAGATTGTTTCCTTCAAGGAGTGCCGGACCAACCAGGCTGTGGTGGGTATGTGGGCCTGCGGGCCGCTCCAAGCAACAGCCTAGTGGACCAAGCTCTCACAAGTCAAGCCTGGCCTCGGGTCGGGCTTGGGGAGTAGAAGAACTCCCAGAATCCCATCAACCAGGTATCGACCAGGTATCAACCAGGGGGTTGATACCTCAAATGAATTACAGAAACAATATGACGACTTTTTCAGTGTCAGAGTTGTGGAGAACTGGAACGAGTTTGGAGTGGTGGAAATAGGCTTTATACACAGATCCAAATGTAGGCATAGCCAGAGCCCAATAGCCTTTGTAACATACACATCATTCGATTAAGGTTTGAGAGGCGGGACCCAAGAGCCGTAGCTCATCCTCCGTAAACACAACTAGGAGAGTACACACACACACAGCCCAGTAGGCTCAGAAATTTGTACACCAGTTCATTGACAGTTGAGAGGCGGGACCAAAGAGCCAAAGCCCAATCCCCACAAGCACAAACAGGTGCGTACAAATAGGTAAGTACACACACACATTAGTTCCATATTAACAAGCCCAAAGTTTCCTACTATTTTATTCTTAAGTTAATCCATGAAAGTCTTGACGTTTCCCATTTTCTCTCATGAGAACCCGACCTCTTACAAATTACGTTCATTTTCGCTCGTATGCGCACTCGAAAAATCTACATAATTCAAAATGAAATCGGCTCACGAAAGTGACGTACAGTCCCGTTTTCTGTGTTGGGTCCTATCGGGGGTTGATAGGCCTTAAGCTAAACATCAAATCAACTGAATAAACGAGACAATTGAGGTACATAAGTGATAGTTCTGAGGCTTGTGTTGAGTGCAGGTAAGTGCTTCAGAGTGCCTTCATTACCCACACTTGTGTTCCCACAATCGTCTATAGTTAGGCGGGCTCGCCATAGCCCGTGCTACTTGGAACATTTTGTTCCAGGTAGCGAATCTTTAACAACAACAACTTCTGTAGTGATAACAAAACACACCATTGATAAATATCATCCAAACAAATGTTAAGGGTAGTGTGTGAGCTAAATATATCATTCATTTAAGCCTATACGGAAATCTTTCAAGCTGTATGCCTATCAAAGACAAGTAAAGAAACTCGGTTCCCCCTTTTATAAGTAATTAAAAGGTGTTAATAAACTTATCTTTACTGCTGCCTAAAGAGTTTACATAATACGATAATGAAAACTTAGGAAAATTTCGTCTTAAAATATTGAAGATCCCTTACTGCTTATATCATAAACAGCTAATCTGGCCTAAGGAAGCAATCAAGCAGTCAGTGTTTATGACACTGAAACAAGCAGGTAAGAGATGGTCAGCCGTAAGTAAGCAATTACGATGCAGTGTTCCCCCTCCTTCAAATACCAAACAAGCAGGCATCACTGCGTTCCCTGCAGCAAGCAAGCAAGTAAACAGTAGATGTCAGTAACCTCAGAAGGCCAGTGCGTAGTGCCTGCAAGCATTTGACTCCTTAATCAACCGGTTTATGATCCACTGGAGACACCGGGAGAGGTGGATTATCTTATCGAGTCCATTTGAAATCTACCGTGGTCTACTGATAAGTCTACTTGAATCTGCATTATCTACATACAACGAGAGTTTGACGGGTTCTACTGTTCAACTCGCTACTCTGCTGAGGTTTGGCTTGGTTCTGCAATATTCTATTAGGGGTAAGGTGGATCTATCTAGTTTGGCGGCGCTCTATTGGGTCTAGTCTGGTCTGCTGTACAATACTGGGGACTCCATGTGCTCTTGGGAAAATCTACTGGAATTCCCTGGAATTTTCCGATAATCTTCCGGATCTGAGTAGGCTTCCGGTATAGTTGTTATTTTAGATTTAGCTACTTAGAACAAAAGTTCCAAAGTAGCACGGGCTATGGTGAGCCCCGTAGTGGACTTACCTGGCACAGGAGCGGGGCTGTAACTGGCTTCCGGTAAACTGCTGTGGTTTATAAAGTGTACATCTGCCCTGACCCTTCCCTACCATACACAACCATACACAGCTATACACAACCACACATACCTCAGCTGGTGTGTATGTATACAGAAAATAATAATATTCGCGTTTTAGAGTAAATTTAAGTATCTTTGAAAGAAAGTATGAACGTCAATAACCAAATATTCAACTATCTATAAACTTATCTCGATAAGTTATTTACAAGTTAATGCAAAATAAACCAATCATGGAAAAATAAATAAATAAATATGCGACTACTAACCTAACCAAAACTAGAAAAACAAAATAATACGACACAAAAAAATCTATTCAATCATAAAATTTCGTAAAGGAATGTTCGTGTGACGTCACTACTATATGACGTCATCTTGTGTTTATATTGTTTCATAGAGAAGGAAACGCGACACATTAAGACACAAGAGGATACGTGCCGACCACACACACATGTGTCGGGGAGTGTCGTGACACATGTTAGCGTGAGAGACTATGCCAAGCTGTGCCTAGAATTGCTGGCATGTCGTAATTCGAGGGAATTTCTGCTTCCGCCAAATGGGCGATCAAGACGGAGGGGGGGGGGGGTGTTTTGTCGTTCTTTTAGTTTATGACTTCCCAAAAAATTGACTCATGGGAAAGTTTTTCGCGCTAAGTAAATATTTCACTTGAAATATAAAATGTCAACATTCTACACTCGTCCTAACAGCTTCCTTCCACAGCATGAGTAACGTGAGACCCAAGTTACTCAGCATGAGTAGCCTAATACCCAGGTTACTCGGCATGAGTAGCCTAATACCCAGGTTACACAGCATGAGTAGCCTAATACCCAGGTTACTCGGCATGAGTAGCCTAATACCCAGGTTACTCAGCATGAGTAGCCTAATACCCAGGTTACTCGGCATGAGTAGCCTAATACCCAGGTTACTCAGCATGAGTAGCCTAATACCCAGGTTACTCGGTATGAGTAGCCTAATACCCAGGTTACTCAGCATGAGTAGCCTAATACCCAGGTTACTCGGCATGAGTAGCCTAATACCCAGGTTACTCAGCATGAGTAGCCTAATACCCAGGTTACTCAGCATGAGTAGCCTAATACCCAGGTTACTCAGCATGAGTAGCCTAATACCCAGGTTACTCAGCATGAGTAGCCTAATACCCAGGTTACTCAGCATGAGTAGCCTAATACCCAGGTTACTCAGCATGAGTAGCCTAATACCCAGGTTACTCAGCATGAGTAGCCTAATACCCAGGTTACTCAGCATGAGTAGCCTAATACCCAGGTTACTCAGCATGAGTAGCCTAATACCCAGGTTACTCAGCATGAGTAGCCTAATACCCAGGTTACTCAGCATGAGTAGCCTAATACCCAGGTTACTAAGCATGAATAGCCTAATACCCAGGTTACTCAGCATGAGTAGCCTAATACCCAGGTTACTCAGCATTAGTAATTATCCTGATACCCAAGTTACTCAACCTGAGTAATCTGATTACCACGTTCCAAGGCCAGAGAACAACGCCCCTGAACTGGTTGATGATGACAGCGTCTGCCCCAAGGTTGTCCTTGCCGGCTGTCAGGTCACCGACCTAGCTTAGGCGCCAAGAACAGCAGCAGCAGCAGCAGCAGCAGCAGCAAGAGAAGAAACCGCAGCATAAACGCAATAAGAAACAGCAGCAGCATCAGCAGAAACAGCAGCAGCAGGGACAATAACAGCTAGATCCAGAGCCGCAGCATTAACAACAACAGCAGCAGTAGTGGGAAAGATAGAGCAAGAGATTAGGTTGGCCTGGAAGGTTGGCCTGGAAGGTTGGTCTGGAACTGGCTCTTGGTGTGGCTTGCAGCGTTGATCGCTGCCAGCGACCACTCCCTTCCCCGACCCACCTCTACGATACTACACTTGCGGCTCTGCCGTTAAGGGAGGTGTTAAATAAACAAAAATTCATTAGACACAAAGATTACCAGAAATTCAAGAAATGTTTGACCGTAATCAGTTTTGTGTCAGCCCGTCCTCCAAATAAAAACCCAAAAGTGATTCCATCCACCCGCCAACCCCCCTGTTTAAGAATGAAAAGCGGTTTACACACGACTCACTACTGATTTTGTTCGAACACTTCCGGAACAAGTGCTTCACTGACGAATTTTGTTCGAACCAAAACGCTGTAAATGCTTCACTTGTGTGTAGAAGCGAATATATTAATGCTCAAGGAATTTTTTTACAGAATTCTTGATGTCTAATGGATTCAAAGTTCGAAGCTGTTCGAAGCTGTCAGACGTAACCAGCTTCGTTCATTTCTAAGCTGAAGTGGCAACACTCCCTAAGTCAACGTACCCAAACATCTTAGCTAGACCTGACTCTCCATATATACATAATATATGCAACTATGTTAATTTATATTTGAGACATCCAGGGGATCCCAAGCGGCCACCAGGGACCCCCAGCGGCCACCAGGGACCCCCAAGAGACACTTGAAGATATTACACGACCACAGACCACATTCACTTCAAACATCTACCACCACCTACGGGGCTATTCATGCCCATGCCACCTCTTGTGGTAGCTTAATCTTCATCAATCAATCAACCAATCTATATTTGATACAAACAAAATATTGTTTCAACCCCGCATGAAAGATTCATCTTTTCAGATGGCTGTCAAATGCTGATTCATCAATTTCTACGTAAACCACATTTGAACTTACAGCTTGGGCTGCAGGATGGGTTGAAAGATCAGAGATTGAACTAATCAGGAAGAGTTATTCTCACCGAGAGATGTACCCAACTTGTCGGTGTAGATACTCCGACAAGTTTACTTTGGCCCTGAACTTTGTTGGTCAAAATTATTCATGCTGGTTGGCCAGTAAACTAGTGTGGTGACCTTAATACCCTCCAGAAGTTGATAGGTCTTTAAGTCCAACACCAAACCAGAATGATTTACTACATTTGTTCACTGCGCTGACGATGTCAAATGTAATTGTAATCTTTCTGCGGATTATTTAGGCACTTAGTTTTCACCTGTGTTCGTGTACAACCATGCTATGCTGTAACATGGTTCTTTCTCTGTCCTATTCTTGTTACTTTTATCATAGATTTCCAGGTTTGTTAAGCATGATTTCCTTTCTCTGAACTGGGCTCTCTATCATACCTATATTTGAAACTGTGTATAGAGTCAGCCTTCACCACATCACTTCCTAGTGCGTTCCATTTATTAACTACTCTGACACTGAAAAAATTCTTTTTAACGTCTCTGCGGCTCATTTGGGTACTAAGTTTCCACTTGTGTCCCCTTGTTTGTGTTCCACCCGTGATGAAGAGTTTGTCTTTGTCCACCCTGTCAATTCCGCTGAGAATTTTGTAGGTGGTTATCATGTTTCTCCTTACTCTTCTGTTTTCCAGGGATGTGAGGTTCAGCTCCTTTAGCCTTTCCTCCTAGCTCATACCTCTCAGTTGTGTGTGCGCGCGCACGTGTGTGTGTGTGTGTGTGTGTGTGTGTGTGTGTGTGTGTGTGTGTGTGTGTGTGTGTGTGTGTGTGTGTGTGTGTGTGTGTGTGTGTGCGTGTGTGGTATAATTACCCACAAGGGACCTAAGAGAGGCCACCCCACGCTCTCTCTACAAGAGCTCGTTGAATAATGCCTACAAGCCTCCCTCATCTCTCAGCAAGAGATACACGTGGCGCACGCACACACACACACACACACACACACACACACACACACACACACACACACACACACACACACACACACACACACACGCGCGTTCCTCTCAATGTTTGCCGACGATGCAAAAATTATGAGGAGGATTGAAACAGAGGATGATAGTAGGAGGCTACAAGATGACCTAGATAGACTGAGTGAATGGTCCAACAAATGGCTGTTGAAGTTCAACCCAAGTAAATGCAAAGTAATGAAACTAGGCAGTGGATACAGGAGGCCAGACACAGGATACAGAATAGGGGTTGAAGTACTTAATGAGACAGACAGAGAGAAAGATCTAGGAGTTGATATCACACCAAACCTGTTTCCTGAAGCCCACATAAAGAGAATAACGTCTGCGGCATATGCGAGGCTGGCTAACATCAGAACGGCGTTCAGGAACCTGTGTAAGGAATCATTCATAATCTTGTACACCACATATGTAAGACCAATCCTGGAGTACGCGGCCCCAGCATGGAGCCCGTACCTTGTCAAGCACAAGACGAAGCTGGAAAAAGTCCAAAGGTATGCTACTAGACTAGTCCCAGAACTAAGAGGCATGAGTTATGAGGAAAGGCTGCGGGAAATGCAACTTACGACACTGGAAGACAGAAGAGTAAGGGGGGACATGATCACAACCTACAAAATCCTCAGGGGAATTGACCGGGTAAACAAGGATGAACTATTCAACACTGGAGGGGCGCGAACAAGGGGACACAGGTGGAAGCTGAGTACCCAAATGAGCCACAGAGACATTAGAAAGAACTTTTTCAGTGTCAGAGTAGTTAGTAAATGGAATGCACTAGGCAGTGATGTGGTGGAGGCTGACTCCATACACAGTTTCAAATGTAGATACGATAGAGCCCAGTAGGCTCAGGAAACTGTACACCAGTTGATTGACAGTTGAGAGGCGGGACCAAAGAGCTAAAGCTCAACCCCCGCAAGCACAATTAGGTGAGTACACACACACACACACACACACACACACACACACCACACACACACACACACACACACACACACACACACACACACACACATCAAAACGTCAACATTTCTGAGTACTTCCTCTATCTCGTTCAGGTGAAGGGGTCTGGGTAATCCCCAGGAAACAAGCCTGACTATACACCAGGCTCCGAGGCAGGTATAATAGCGGCATTACCGCTTCCCTGAAATTTTATCACCGAAAGAATACAATTTTCACATGTAGACTAGAATTACCTTTTCAACCTCACGATTAAGTGAAGACTGCTTTGGCTCTGTGTCACGGAGATGCCCTGTTGTCGTGGGAGAGAGAGAGAGAGAGAGAGAGAGAGAGAGAGAGAGAGAGAGAGAGAGAGAGAGAGAGAGAGAGAGAGAGAGAGAGAGAGAGAGAGAGAGAGAGCCATCATGGGCATGCCTCTTCGCATTGAAAATATACCTCAGTCTCTACCACAATATACCACACACACACACACACACACACACACACACACACACACACACACACACACACACACACACACACACACACACACACACACACACATATCATACTTCTACACGGTCACAGTCGCAGCTTGCTAGCGGAATGCGGCAAACAACCTCGCTTTTTTGAGGACGGTTCTTGTTTTTTTCAGAACAAATTAACATCGTGAGTGCGTGGTGACCAGCGTGATGAGGGAATGACAGGTGAAGCTCTCACAGGTATTCTCAGGTGATGGATTGTCTCAGGTGATGTCCAGGACAGTCTCCAGTGTCCTGCAATCCTCTAAAGAAAACTGAACGATCTGAGAAGGATGAAGGAATAGGTGCACATAATGTTGTGTCCCTCCTCACAAGGTGCCAGGCATTTGCCCAGGTTTACCTGTGTCCTAACACCCCGTCTTCTAGAGTTACCACAACAGGTAGAAAATGGTGTACAACAACATCCATACAATAGCACAATACACTTAATTACCAATCAGTACCAAAACAATGTTCTCCTTACGAAAATTACAAGTACCAATTATTTTTAGAAGCATACATGTTGTATATGTTTGCAATATTCCATATACGTTCATTTCAAAACAATACATTAAGGAAAAAACATTTCAAAACAATAGTATGAGAAGATACAAGCTATTTAATTCTAGCATCTGGTATCAGAGTGCAGATAATAGCGTAATTCTGATAGTAATTTTCGAATTGATTAATACGCATTGATAACAATTGGACCATAGCTTTTGGAGGACGCCCTAACTGGCGACCCGTGGCACTGGCTGTGGCACCATCACAACTACAACGCTGAAGGAATACAACAACGCCATAAACAGCTCACTCTAACACTCTTATTACAGTGAATGGCTCGTACCAATTTCCAGTGTCGTGACAAAACAACCCACAGTCCGGTTAAGCTGCGAAATAAACAAATCCATAGTGGGTGGAACTGGATTATGGTAACCGACAAGGTCACCTTGGCTAATACTATGAGCAGCCTTAATTCCGTACAGTGAATTTCGGTAATGACATATTGTATTGCGAGTTACAATATACTTATTAATTAAAGTCGAATTGTGTGGTGTTGTTGGAGGTGAGGTGAAGTCACCGTACGTACGAACTCCTCGGAGTTACCAAAGCATCCTTCAAGTTAAATCTTCCTCAACGAACTACTAAAAGCAATATTCAGGAAAGTGTTAAACCTCTCCCTGGAAGATGATCAATGGGACCAAGCAACACTCCCAGCTGGACTCGGGGGGGTATAGGTATACGCAAGGCAACACAGATAGTACTGCATGCATCCTTATCCTCGACCAGTGCAATGGATCCTACCAGAGCATATGATAAACTCAACATTCATGGTTCCTAAATTCACTGAAGGAGGCAGCCAGTGGGATACTTTTGCAGGTTCCTCACCGGGACGAACTTCTCCAATTATGAACAGACCCATTAAGATGGGTCATAGAGAATAAAATCCCCCTCAGGAATGCTGGAGGCAGTTTCTGGGAAAGATAAAGAATGCTTCCTCGCTGTGCAAGCCCTCCATACTGGGGATGTCTTGTTATGTATCTCCAATCACTCTTTCTTTACCCACCAGGCCTGCAGGGCGCTAAGTGTTGGTGTTGCCCCTGCACCTTGCCGCCCTTATCTCCACCGAACAGTGCTACATAGCCTTCCCGGTTTGGTGCCTTCTATTGATAATTACTTACTCCACCGAACACTGGTGTATGCGTCGCCAGATCAATATGGGAGCCAAGGTTTCGTCTGCCATATGTCAGAGGGAAAGACTGCGAGACATGAAGCAGTCAGTGACATCACCAAGAGAAGTTTAGCAAGAGGCAAGCGTCCCGCACAAAGGAAGCTTCACATGCGCAGACCCGACAACAGTCACAAGCGCCCAGATTGAGTTACCCTCCAGCCATGGAGGATGGTAAACAGGTTGCGTGGGACTGCACGTAAGCATCTACACTAACTGACACAGCATACCACCCAAAGATACACAGTGATACAGTGTATCGGAAAGTGGTGGTGGGGGTTGAAACCTTCAGAGAGGTCCAACCAATCAGCAAGTACAGAGGCTCTGGATATTGTTACAGTCGTGCCTATAGGTCTAGAGACCCCTGGGCGCCTGGGACAGGCCTGTAGGTATGTGAAGGAGGTGGGGAAGGGGACTCATTAGGCAACCGAGAGACTCCCAAGAGCCGCCAATATCAGGTTCAGAGCCTCAATGACAATCCAGAGGGGAAATGCCAACTGTATCTTGGGCACTCACCCACGCCAATGCAGAGATGGGTGAAGGGGGCGGTTTCTCAAGCAATAATTGTCCTGTATGTATGTATGTATGTATGTATGTATGTATGTATGTATGTATGTATGTGTTCTGTAAACTGTAACACATTGTTATAAATGAAATAAATACAAATAATAATTAAAAATATAAAATTATGAGAGGGAGCCCCAAGATATAGGACATAGGGAGAGAGCACCAGATGACCCAGCGTGGGCGCCGCCGCTCCCATTATCAGTGCCCAATAAAGGGACTAGAGAGGAGGGAAGGTCAAAGGTCAACACGCAGGTGAAGTGGGAAAGGTTAGCTAACTAAACCTCGAGACACAAAGGTTAGCTAAGCCGAGATGAAGTGGAAAGGTCAGGAGTAATATATATGTGTGTATTTACTATTTGTGCCTGCAGGTTTCAGCTGTTAGCTCTTGGACCCCGCCTTTCTAACCGTCAGTTGTCTAATGTATTAACTCTCAATCAATTTTCCTCTATCATACCTACTAGACATATTTCTAACCACACATACAAGCCCCCAGGATACAGCCCGTGGCAGCTGTCTAACTCCCTGGTACCTATTTACTGCCAGACGAATAGGCGCATCAGGTCAAAGAAGATGCCTATTAGTTTCTGCCTCGGCCAGGAATCGAACCCGAACCCTTAATACAACGACCCAAGAACTATTCACTTAGCCACGATCGAGGCCCCCCTGTGTGTATGTGTGTGTGTGTGTGTGTGGTGTGTGTGTGTGTGTGTGTGTGTGTGTGTTGTGTGTGTGTGTGTGTGTGGTGTGTGTGGGTAAAAGCATTACAGAGGGCACAAAAGGTCTTTATCAGACCCAACGGAGATTATTACATAAACAATTTCATCTGTCCTTCACGTCTTATAATTACAGTGTCAGCTAGTTACAGAGAATGCTCTAGCGGCGTCCTGGTTTATTTGTCAAAAGACAGATGAACCCGTCTTCGGGAGCGGGACGGGGCAAGACAGGTGGCGGCGGACAGGGGGCAGTAACAGAGGACGGTGGAGTGGAGAGGAGAGTGGATAGTTGGGTAACCTGTGTTGGATCACGATTTATCTCACCTATCCACCAATGGTGAGGCGGAGGATCTCAAATCCAACTGTTTCCATACCACTGACATCACCACCAGTGTGGCCAGCGACCTACAACATTACCATCACAACCACAACTACCACAATCACCACTACCACAACCACCACTACCACAACCACCACTACCACAACCACCACTACCACAATCACCACTACCAACCACCACACACAACTACCACAACCACCACGCAGAGCTTGCGACCTTGGTGCTAACATCAGGTTACAACAATTTCCATTACGTTGTAAGAGACAACAAAAACGAATTAACTGAACACATGTGAGGGCTGGTAATGTTTAACTGGTGTTTGTGGGTCCCTGTGTGTTTGGTGGTGTTTGTGTGTCCCTGTGTGTTTGGTGGTGTTTGTGTGTCCCTGTGTGTTTGGTGGTGTGTGGTTGTGTTGTGGGTTGTGTGGTGTGTGGTGGTGTGTGGTGGTGTGTGGAGGGGTGTGGTGGTGTGTGGAGGTGGTGGTGGTGTGTGGAGGGGGTGTGGTGGTGTGTGGAAGTGTGTGGAGGTGTGGTGGTGTGTGGAGGTGTGTGGTGGTGTGGTGGTGTGTTGGTGGTGGTGGAGGGGGTGTGGTGGTGTGTGGTGGTGTGGTGGTGTGTGTGGGTGTGTGGTGGTGTATGGTGGTGTGTGGAGGGGTGTAGTGGTGTGTGGTGGTGTGTGGTGATGTGCTTCCTTGCACATCACAAATATATTAGTTCAGACTAGATGTTTTTATTTTTAATTTGTTGTGTATCTTGATCCATTGTTGAAAGTGGAACGATGCAGCAAAGTTGTTTGTTGCATAGGTATTATTCAGGCTAATGATTGTTGCAATGTTGATATTCAAGCTGTAATAGCATCTACCAAAGATACTATGGAAAATTTATGCAACTATGTGGAATACATTGTTTTGAATACAGCATTGCGTTCAATCTTGGTAAATATATTGAACTGCCTATAACTCGTTAGACTCGTTTTATTCAGGATTTGAACGAAAATACCTAATTGAACCTAATACCTAATTGAAAGTAAAGTTAATTAAGAGTCAATGGCTTTCTTTGTACGTTATAGATGTAGGAAATACTCAGAGACACATCTTAGGTATCCACGCCTACAC
>WNGS01072847.1:4904459-4916530 GCA_020271785.1 Procambarus virginalis | reverse complement strand
TCTTTTTCTGCATTGGCACTACATTTGCTGTCTTCCAACTCTGGCAGTTCTCCTGTTTCTAGTAATTTGTTTCATGTAGTAAGCGGCCAGCACAAGACTTCCGCTCCTTATCTTAGTACTAATGTGATATTTTATCTGGCCCCCACAGCCTTAGTCCGATCTATCTCCAATAGGCACTTTCTTACTTCACCTCTACTTATCACAAAGTCCTCCAGTGTTGCTTGGTTTGTCTCCATTCCCCCTTAGCTCAAGAAATTCTCCTTACTCTATTATGAAGATCTCCTGGAAGTCCACAATCGACTTGAGAATGGTCCAGGACGGACCGAAACGTCGTCGTCCCTTCATTTTCTAGTGAGTGGATTGGTCAACACCTCCTGGAACCTCCTGCTGAGCTCTTCACACACTTCTCTGTCGTTCTCAGTAAATGAGTCTTGTCCTATCCTCAGTTTCATCACTTGCTCCTTAGCTGTTGTTTCCCTCTTGATGTGGCTGTGAAGGAATTTGGACAAATTTTCCTTTGGTTGCAACGTAATTTTCAAACTGTTTTTTTTTTGTTTCCCTTCTCAGTTTGTGGTACTTATTCCCTGTTCCCTGCTCTCATTATTTCTACTGCCCCATTATTTCTATCATATTCATGCATGGGTCTTCTATCAATTCGCGGAGAATTGTAGATCATGTCTAATATCATCTCAGTCCCTCCCATTGTTATGAGTCCTGTCATGTAGTCACTAAATCCTTCACAACCTGGGATTAGCAGTTTCTTGAACGTTCAGGCCATCTGGATCAACTTGGCAACTCCTCTCCTGCAACTCTTCTCTTTCCCTTCTTACACTATAGCAGTCTTTGGGGGGAAAAACTGCATTAATTACATGGCTCCTAACAATTTCGTTTCTGTGAGTGCAATTAAATCGGGATTATCCTCACTTGTCCAGTCCTTCAATTCACTTGTTTAGTAATTCCATCCATACTGACGAGCATGACTTTAGAGCGCACTTCTTTCATTGCATCATTTTATAACTCCGTCGTTGTGTGTCCCCGCAGGCTCGGATGACTTTTCAGTGTGTGTGGTGTGTGGTGTGGGCGGGTTGATAGGTGGTTAGAGAAGAGTTGGGGTGGGGAGAATTTGGATGTGATTTAATACTCCTTGAGGAATTCAGGTGTGAGGTTGGTGGAGAGGAAAAGCGGGAGATATTTTTGAAGGGTGGAAGAGGGTAGTAAGGAATGTATGCATGGATCTGGGATAGGAGAGAGGGTTAGGAAAGAGTGGGAAGGGGGGGGGGGGATGAGTTATACTGCTATTGTAGTTGATCCTACAGATACCGAGCTGGGGGACGAAGGTATTCCCATTCCCCCTTCCCTTCCCTTCCCTTCCCTTCCCTTCCCTACCCTCCCTTCCCTTCCCTTCCCTTCCCTTCCCTTCCCTTCCCAGCAACTCCGTCTCTTTTTTGCATCCGCAACTTGCCCTCAATTTCCCCTGTCATATAGAAAGACGAAAAACAGAAAAAATGAAGAGGGAGAAAACAGAAAAAAACGAAAAAAGAGGAAGAAAAAAACAGGAAGAAGAGAAGAAGGAATTAGAGAAGATAGGATGGAAATAATGCTAAAGACAAAACATGGAGACGCAAAAGACGAAGAGTGGGAGGAGTAGTAGGAGGAGGGAAGAGCGACCTTGACCAGCTTCTCAGAGATCTCTGCTAATCTTCACACACACAAAAAAATGACATAAAATAGTATGAAAATAGAACCGAGGCGGAACGACTTAAGTACCGTCAGATAATACGACCTCTTGTGCTTCCTAGAAGACAAAAGCCGTCCGGAATATTAGTGGTATTATTTTTATTTCGTCTACTGGAATACTTTGTGGTTTGTACCTTGTTTTTCCCAGTAAGTTGGGGCAAGGTGGTAGTGAGAGAGAACTGGAAAGAGAAAGGAAAAAAATTAGGAGAGATTAAATTAGATAGAGAAGACAGATGTATATCTGCAACTTATGTGACAGAAAATAAGAGATATATGCAACCTGTGTGATAGAAAAAAATGAAATATATGTTAGTTATGTGATAGAGAAAACAGAGATATATGTTACTTATTCTTCGAGGACCAGTTTTTGTCGGATTTTGTAAAGACATGAAGAGCATTCATCTTTTGTGTCGGGGTATAAGAGCTCTCCCACTCGCACTTACCCAGCCACTTGGGCTGGACGGTAGAGCGACGGTCTCCTTCACGCGGGTTGGCGTTCAATCCCCGACCCGTCTCAAAGTGGTTGGTGCACCATTCATTCTTCCCATCCCCCATCCCTCGTCCCATCCCAACTCCTGATCCCTTCCAAGGCCTATACAGTCGTAATGGCTTGACGCTTTCTCCTGACAGTTCCCTTCCATTCCCTTGGCTGTTTTCCTGTCGAGTCGTTCATTCTCTCCTTGTTAACTCCCCAACCCGTTCTCGCACTTGCTTATAGTCAATATTGGCATATTTAATAAGTGCATATGTGATATACTAATTGAGTGTGAATATTTTAGTTTACCTTGAAAAGCTTCATAGAAAACACCGACCTCACCTAACCTTCTTAGTATGTTAAGATAAGCATCTTATTGCTTCTTAATTACAATTATTACTTAACCTATACCGTTGATACGGTTAAGTAATAATTGTAAATAAGAAGCAATAAGATGCTTATCTTAACATACTAAGAAGGTTAGGTGAGGTCGGTGTTTTCTATGAAGCTTTTCAAGGTAAACTAAAATATTCACACTCAATTAGTATATCACATATGCACTTATTAAATATGCCAATATTGACTATAAGCAAGTGCGAGAACGGGCTGCACTCCCATAATGCTCTTTAGTGTGATCACATTACTTACTTCTCTATAATAGTTTGTGACTTTTATCTCCACTACACAGTGGTTGCTGGCCCCTCGAGCTATATCTCACCCTATGCTCTCGATAATAGATCATTGTAAGCCTTATCCTACGAATTTATCTTGGAACATGACCCGCCAACCGGTTTATAACCGGGGCCCCAATTTCTGCCGGGTAAACAGGGGTGAAGAGTTAAAGATTGAAGCCCAGTCAATCCTTAACTGTTCACAATCTGACTGGCTTCTGTCTGTTAGGTATTCTCTCAACTATTTAAGTGTCCTGCCAGTTATTCCCCGCCTACTTCTCAAGTTTATGTAGAAGTCTCTTATGCAGGACTATGTCGAAAGTGTTTTAATAGTCAAGAAATGCGCAGTCTGCCCACCCTTCTCTGTCCGGTTTTATTGTCGTGAGTCATGAAACTCTAGTGGGTGTGTTTGGGTTTGTTTGCATACTTAATCTTCTCTAGATGTTTTATTAATCTGATCCTTACATCATTTTCGAGTACTTCACAAGGGGTTGCTTGTCAGGGGAGACTGGTCTGAAGTTATCTGCTACCTCTCTGTTCCTCTTCTTGTATATTGTACATATTTGCCGTTGTTCAGCTGCTAGGTAACTTCCCCTTCACAAATCTTTATAGATAGGAGCTGGACAATCGACTTGAGAATGGTCCAGGACGACAATCGACTTGAGAATGGTCCAGGACGACAATCGACTTGAGAATGGTCCAGGACGACAATCGACTTGAGAATGGTCCAGGACGACAATCGACTTGAGAATGGTCCAGGACGACAATCGACTTGAGAATGGTCCAGGACGACAATCGACTTGAGAATGGTCCAGGACGACAATCGACTTGAGAATGGTCCAGGACGACAATCGACGTGAGAATGGTCCAGGACGACAATTGACTTGAGAATGGTCTCAGGACGACAATCGACTTGAGAATGGTCCACGACATCGACTTGAGAATGGTCCAGGACGACCGAAACGTCGTCGTCCCTTCACCTTCTAGTGTGTGGTCTGGTCAACATACTTCAGCCACGTTATTGTGACTCCTCGCCTGCATAGGAGCTGGAGGTACACTGACAGCATGTGTGTAGTTTCTTTCAATATCCATGATGATACATTGTATGGTCCTGTAGTTTTCATTGTATCTATATTACTGGGGTCAGATAATAGGCGTAGGATCGCTACATTGTTTCGAGTGCAGGTCAGACATATCAGTGAACAACTTTGATATTCATTGGAGTGCCTCGTATAAGTCAATAAGTTCTTCTGCAATTTTTCCTTTATTCTCATGTTGTGATCTCATTTAGTTGTCTCATTACTTGCTGTTACCCTCGATATTTGTCAGTGGTCTCTCCTTGCAGTGGTAAGCTGAAGCCTCCTTGCAGTGGTGAAGCACTGAAAGCCTACCTTGCAGTGGTGAAGCTGAAGCCACCTTGCAGTGGTGAAGCTGAAGCCTCCTTGCAGTGGTGAAGCTGAAGCCCCTTGCAGTCGGTGAAGCTGAAGCCTCCTTGCAGTGGTGAAGCCAGTGTCTCTCCTTGCAGTGATGAAGCTGAAGCCTCCTTGCAGTGGGTGAAGCGACAGTCTCTCCTTGCAGCGTGATGAAGCTGAAGCCTCCTTGCAGCGGTGAAGCTGAAGCCTCCTTGCAGATTGCCTCAGCAAGGCTGAGCTGTGTACATGTCAATTAGTTCCTCACAAATTTCCTTGTCAATTCTTCTATGTTCTCTTCCCCTTTTGCATAATCCTCAGGTCATTCAGTTGTTTCTCAGCTCCTGATGCTATATCAGTTTTTCAGAATTTTGTATGGCGTATTTTTTTTAATTATGTGATCATTCCTCGTTCAAAGTCTTTTGTACTCTCCATTTTTTTTTTTGTTTTTGCTTCTTGCTATGTGTCAATTCAATCATTGGTTGTTATCATTCATTCACACATTTATCTTTATTAGTTATATGTGTCTCTCTCCCTCTGCTTCTGCACATCTCTCTCTGTCGTTATCCAATTATTTCTTGTGTTGTAGAACCCCCTGTCACACAGTATGGATGAGAGGAGAGAGAGAGAGGGAAGAGAACTGGAGAGAGAGAGGAGAGAGCGCGGAGTGGAGATGTGAGGAGAGAGAGGAGAGCCGAGGAGGAGAGGAGAGAGAGAGAGAGAGAGAGAGAGGAGAGAGGGACTATTTTTAAGCTCGTGCTAACGAGAAGGTCAGACAATAGTGGATGCAACAGACAGTATTGAGTAACTGGGTCAGTGAACCTAGTATGCTAATGCTGTGTTTGCGTGTGCGTGAGTGCGTGTGTGCGTGTTGCGTGGTGCGTGTGTAGCGTGTGCGTGTGTGTGTGCTGCTAGGTGTACTCCACCTAGTTTGTTTTGCGGGGGTTCGAGCTCTGGCTCTTTGGCTGTGTGTGTGTGGGTGTGTGTGTTGTGTGTGTGTGTGTTTGTGTGTGTGTGTGTGTGTGTTTTGTGTGTGTGTGTGTGTGTGTGTGTGTGTGTGTGTGTGTGTGTGTGTGTGACTCACCTAGTGTGTTTGCGGGGGTCGGAGCTCTGGCTCTTTGGCTGCTGTGTGTTGTGTTGTGTACTACTAGTCCTAGTTGTACTCACCTAGTTGTGCTTGCGGGGGTTGAGCTCTGGCTCTTTGGTCCCGCCTCCCAACGGCAATCACAGGTGTACAGGTTCCTGACATGGGCTCTATAGGATGCCCTTAGCTCCTAATGGCTTGCTAATGCTAAGGCATAGGCATGTGTGTGTGTGTGTGTGTGTGTGTGTGTGTGTGTGTGGTGGTGTGTTTGTGTGTGTGTTGTGTGTGTGTGTGTGTGTTGTGTGTGTGTTGTGTTTGTGTGTTGCGTGTCTAGCTCCTGAGTACCGCCTTGCCATCTATTAGTTGTCTAGACCAGTGAACCTCTCAAAGCAAGTGATACTGGAACAATGATGATACTTTGTACTGACACCGAGTACTCTCTACGGGTGGAATACTGTTGCACGCTAACAGCCCTATTCAAAGCTGGAGAAACTGCTAACCTGGTGAAAACGTGCAGAGATTTTTTTTACTCTCCGATTCCACTCGCCAACCATTTAAATCGAGGGAACACTTAGAATTTCTTAAAATGTATTCTCTAAAGTGCAGACGAGAGAGGTATACAGGAGCCGGTTCTAAATATACACACCAGAGTAACACCAACATGTGAGACCCAGCAGGCATGGCTAGGGATGTGCAAAGGGAGCCCCGGTGCAAAAGGCAGCCACTCACGGTGATCAAAAAGAGAAGCTTGACCAATACACCCAAAGGATACCTGACCAATCGGGCTGTAATTCATAAGTCAGATTGCGAGCAGCGGGGTCTAACAGCCTGGGTGACCAGACTACCAACACGAGGCCTGGTCTGAGACAGGTGCCGTGGGAACATTGATTCCCGGAACCACCAAAAGGTACACGATAGATAGGTGACTCCTGAAACTCCTGTTTCTTGCCATATCTATTTTCTAAATTATTTATTCTATCAGGCACAACATCTATCCCTAGTCCGTTATATTTGTTCTTTTACTTTGTGTCAAAAAGCATATTCTATCCTCCCTGTGACTGCGCATCGAGGCATGCGCATCTGTCCTGATTTGTATGCCATGTCTTCCTTGTTTTACTCTGCCCTATACCAAACATTTCCACTTTATCAACATTTTAACTTCTGGGAATCTCTTATGTCGTTTATCATGTCCCCTGGCTGTTCCCAATCTTCAATGTTCGGAGCTCCTTCTAGCCTCTCTCTCTCTCTCTGCTCCCTATCCGTCTGTCTCTCTCTCTCTCTCTCTCATCATGATCATGTGTATACACACTCAGCAAACAAACAATATAACCACACATTGTTTTGAGTGGTTGGGTACTTTTGAGTCAAATATTGTAACCGACCTAAATTGTTGAAAAGACCTATGGAAAACCAAACCACCGTGTTCCGACTTAGATGGAGTTATTGGTTGTCCCTAATAGCAGCCACTCTCTGGGACACCTTCCCCCCCCCTCCCCATGACCCTCCCCTCTACAATCATAAAGCTAAATGGGCAAGATTTTTGTGTGAACCTAACCAGAATTGTTCTATTGACCTGGGCTGTTTGGGGCTCGAACCGTTGACCCGACGCGTGTGAGGCCGCAGATCAACCGACTGGTGCTTATATAGTTATGGCCTCACACACGTGGGGGTCCAGGGTTCGAGACCCATAACGCCCAGATGAATGGAGGATGTTTAGTCTACGGAAGTGTGGATGGAATTTTATATTAACCCACAAGCGTCTGGTCTACAACCTCAGACACATGGAGACACTCTCTTAAACGTATATTTTCATTTCTTGTATATCTTTCTAGACTTTTTTTCAAGTTTGGTTAAGTTTATTAAGTACACACTCCACGCTGGGGCAGCATAGCCACAGCCTGACCCTCATAGTGTCGTCTAGACAGTTGCGTGTGGGGACCCTCCTTTTCGAGCCTTTCTGTTCGCTCAAGTTTGACTGAGGTCGTCAGTTTCACATATGCTGATGTTATCTTATTTACATATAACACTGTGGTGAATACATATCTTTTGCTCCTCTCCCTCACGTCTCATTATGTTGTATTGCTCTGGGAGGTGAGGTCTAGCAAGCTGCCCCCCTCCACAACCATCCCTGAAGCTAAGCTAGGTAATCTCTGCAAACTTTGATATATCCTTGTGTGTTCATGACTCCCTTCAATTAATCTTGTATCCAACTGGATATCAATACACAAACCTCTTCATCTAATTTACTTATAACAGAAATAGTACTTGTCCTACTTGTGACCCTGTAACTGCACTCAGCTTGTGACCTATTCCGGCACTGTGTGCTCTCTCCTCTCTCCGCGGAAGTACCGTTCTGATTGGTATTAGTGGTACTCTCTCGTCCAATTTAACACCTTTTCTGTTTCTCTTGCTTCATTCTCAAGTTTGTATAGTAGCCTATTGATCATTGATCATTGTTATCCTTGATCATTGTTGCCTCGTTATAAGTCTCTAGTAGATTTGTATCAGAGCTTTGCTTTCTCTTAAAGCCATATTGAGTTTTGTGAGAAAGCATTTTTCATACATTAGATGATCGCTAATCTATTCTGCATACCCTATCGTTTCACCCCACAGAGAACGTATATCAGTATCACTGGTCTATAGTTAGAGGCTCTTGCCTGTCATCTTACTAAGGCTACACGTGGGCTATCTTCTATTCCCATTGGGGTGAGAGAAAGCTATCTGGCTATCTTGTATTTCTGTGTCCCTCTTTCTACTGTGTAGCCTAGTTTTTTGTTTTAAATTTTGCCCGAGGGGCGAGTTTAATTGGGGGCAGGCGCCACTCATCTTGTGAGTGGACACCCGCCATAGCAGCATGTACAAACACTCCCCAATAGAAGAAAACCCGCTGGCTTGTTCATCTAGTGTTCTTAACTCTTCAGCGGCCTGCTTTAGCAGCGCCCATGGGGGCAACTGTATTCGGCTCTGATGCTTTTTTTTCCGGCAAATTCCCTCTGTTTTCACGCTTTCTTCGGTGCCACATCTGTTGCTAATCCTGTTGGATAAATGTACATTTTCCGTTTTGTTGTGCGGTTAGTTCAGACTGGAGTGGTAAAACTTCCTGAAATCTGTGGTTGAGTACATGAGGCGCGTATCGTTTTCTGTATGTGCTTCTGGCGAACGTTCTAATGTCCGGAGCGTTTGAACGTTCACCGATGTCTTCCTGCTGCCTCCTCCGTGTTTTACACTAACTCATGTCTCGTCCTGTTGCAAGAGTCATGGGTCCCGTGTTCCACCGTCCCGGTATCTCTTTTGCATGACTTTTTTGTTTGTAATGTTTGCACTGTAGCTGAGGATTTGTTTTTGTTTTAGGATGAAAAGCGCCTTATATCTCTCTGTTTCTCGCTCTCTCTTCCTCCCACTTTCTCTCTCTCACACACAACAAAAACAAAAAATATATTTCTCTCTCTCTCTCACCCTGTCCCCACACCCCCCCACCATCCCCATCCTCTACCAATCCCCCCCCACCCTCCACCCTATCACTGGCTAAGGGCGTACACTAGTTATATTACAAGCATATCATAAGCCGCGCCTCAGAAAACCTTGACATAAATTGAAAAATTTACATTAAGTGGTAAATATTGGAACGTGGGGATGGTGAATGACTGACATATCTGTGAGCCTCAGTGCTGACGCCTAAAGCCGTTGAATGGTGTTCAAAATGAACATGCAATTATACGGAAGAATTATGCATTCATTCTCTAAGAACTGAATCAAAATTCAATAATTGGTGATGTTTGCAAATTACACACTATATTATATGCCTAATTAATTTTTTTTCATATAACAAGCGTTGTTTGCATTGAGAATAACTGGCAGTTATGTCGTTGTTGCCCGATGGAACTCGCCACACTTGGACTTTAAAGATGGCCGCCATAGCCTCAACACTTGTATATAAGTGTTTCTATATATATATTTTTTGTAGGCTTTTTGCATAAATTTTTCTTAGAAAGTAACGTTCCTTTTGCGTGTGTGTGTTGTGTGTTGGTGTTTGTAGCGTGGGTGGAGACAGGCCATGCCTGCTCATACAAATTACATGTTTGGATAACTAACTGCCTTCAGAATTGGTATTACCAATTTGGTTGCCAGCGAAGATATTTCTCGCATGACACCACACATTATATATATATATATATATATATATATATATATATTATATATATATTATATATATATATATATATATATATATATTCGTTCACCTGGACAATCGGAGCCTCGAACCGCTGCCCACATAAACCGTAGTCCAGCAGCTTCTACTACTGAGCCACCAGGACCACTTAAAAAGGAAGGAGTCCGGAGGCACCAATCTGCTCCACAACTGAAACTTTAAAGCCTTCCTGGGGGGTGGGGGGGCTGGGAGCACATTGGCTATGATCTTCTGTTGTGTTACTGTTGCTACTGTTACTGCACTACTACACAGAGAGTAATCCCACTATCGTCACTTCAGTACAAGTAATCCAGTATTCAGTAGAAGCCTCAGGAAATCCTCGTGTGTTCAGTCGAACTCCAGGTTGCAATCCTTTGACCATGTCGTGGTCTGATGTCTGGGGGGATCGTGTGACTAACCTCCGCTATACGTTCGAGCCCACATCACTGCTCCTACTGATTTTCTCACTAGTACTAGTATTGCTGATATTACTACTAGTATTACTGTTGTTGTTGTGTTGCTACGGTACTAGGCCTGCTGCTGTTGTTAGTGGCGGTGGTCTCTCTCTCACGCCTCACCTCATTACGTCTCACTAATTAATTCCTTCTAATTAAGAAACAGGATCTCCGCGGTCTCAATTACAGAAGCCGACAGGTGATTCCCGTCAGCCGTTTGCCTAGGAGACAGAGGGAAGAGGGGAGGGGGGGGGGGTGAGAGGGGAGAACAGGAGGGGAAAGGAGAGAAGGATCAATGAGAGGACGGGGGGAGAGAAATAGTGCCGTGAGGGGACAGAAAAAGGGGAAGAGGGTGATTGCTATGCAACGACGGCTTATTGGAATTGATTGACGACCATCATTAGTGAATTGACAGTGACTGACAGTGATGTATTCCACCTGTGTTGACAGGTGGGGCTCTACCGTCAGTGTTGATTGACGGTGATGATTTGTGCTCACGGCGATATGTCGCTGGATGAGCCCATTACGTTATCCTAGATAAAGATAACACCAGGATCCTGAGTCAAGCTTTACAACCTACAAAATATCTTGAATAAAACATCCTAACAAGCATATCTTACTCACACTTGAAGTATCACACATCAAACATCAAAATACATGCATCAAACGCCTGTATCAAACATCTATATCGAACACCTGGCATCAATATTGCCTCATGAGACATCATTGCGTGGTCCAAGAGCTGTAGTCCGCATCTCAAGGGGCTCATTGGGTCGTTAATAACACAAAGCCACCGTTTACAATCAGGAATCATGTTGTTTTGCCCCCGAAGGGTGAGACTATGAGCAGCGCCACTCATCCTGTGCGCGAACATTCGCTTGTATCATGTAATAACCTAAAATAATTTTAATCAACTGTCCTCAAAGGAGCATTACCTAAAATCACATGAGGGCACATGCGTGTGGTGATTTTTTTTTACTGTGAGGCAGCAACAGCAGGGGAACACGCAGTTACAAGAGGGCCCTGTAACCAATCACCCGGAAAGAGATGTGTCTATTCCTCTGCTGCGTGGCTTAGTAGGCCAGAGGGCGGGACCCAGGCGGCGCCAGACTCCCTGGTGTAGATCCCCCCCAGCAACCTGTTGCGAGGGGAGGCAGCAGGGGGCCCAGGCAGGGGAGTAAATTTAAATTAAAAAATGGGAGAGTGGGGTCGGAAGGGAAGGGCGAAGCCTGGAGAGGGTGAAAGGGCCGGAAGGGATCTTGTTTAAGCCTCGATTCCAGGCTCTTTTAAGTACTAGAGGAACAGAGTCACAGTATTACCAAGTAATGGAACTAATACTCTCGTAACTTGATTACAAATTAGCTAAACGCGGGTTCGGTACCTGAGCGTCTCACCCCCCCCCCCCCCACCTCCAGTCTGGTAGGCTTCTTCAGGTCTGCAGAATGGTATGGTCCTGTGTCTGCCAGCGGGTACGCCCGGGTTGTGCAGGTTCGAACCCTGGTCAGGTCATAAAGAGTTCTCAAGTGATTTGAACAAGATATTTGATATCCCAAAGAGTATAACTCAACCAAACGCAGAAGTAATATAAGAAAGGGACGCACAAAAAAAGAAAATGGAAAAAAGAAAATGACACGCAAAAGTACTGTTGAAATGATCTCCAATGTGATAATATTAATACCCATACGTCTTTAAGCCCTAATCCTTATCTTGAGCCCCTTCCATGTGCTATATAGTCGTAATGAACTTGGTGGCACTTTCCCCTGATAATTCCCTCCCATCTAAGCTATCTACAAGATAAACAATGAAACATCTTATTAACATCATTTAGCATCAATTTTACCCATTTCTCCAACTTTCTTAAATAAGACAGTTCCTCATTATCCCACGTTCTGGGCCAAATACTGAGTGGAATTATTGGTCGTATCAAATATACAGATGCTGTAACTACTTCGTAACTACTGTAACTTGTCTATCATAGACATAATCTAATCAATAATATAATAATAATAATAATAATCGATAATTAATATAATTAATAATAATCATCATAT
>WNGS01072847.1:4873035-4893075 GCA_020271785.1 Procambarus virginalis | reverse complement strand
GTTCGGCGGTAAGTTCTCTCATACTTATGAGAGAACTCAAAACACTATAATACTAGACAATTATTAATCAAGAATATCAAAATATAAATAAAAAGAAACACTCCCTATCTTTAACACTCCTTAACTAAAATATATTCCTACTGAGGCGAGGCTTGAGACTAAACTGTACCAAACTCTTAGCACTTTACCGTAATATTTCTAAGCCCAGCTGATGTTCGTCTGCGGTCAGATTCACGAAGCAGTTACGCAAGCACTTACGAACCTGTACATCTTTTCACAATCTTTGGCGGTTTTGTTTGCAATTGTTAAACAGTTAATGAGCTCCGAAGCATCAGGAGGCTGTTTATAACAACAACAGTTGATTGGGAAGTTTTCATGCTTATAAACTGTTTAATAAATGTAACCAAAGCCGTCAAAGATTGAGGAAAGATGTACACGTTCGTAAGTACCTTCGTAACTGCTTCGTGAATCTGGCCCCTGGTCTTCGGGAGGTGTTCTTCTCTCAGCTGCTGCTCAAACCACACTAACTCTCCTCTCAGTCCTCCAGACTGAAGCTAGTTAATATTACTACACCATGCTTTCCTGGTTATTAATTACCAAGCAGAGTTAATGTAACAAACTAATCTTATTTACTGGCCAACCCAGATGGTTGAATTCTTATTGAAACTGATGGTATTCTATAGGCATCTATAGGAGAGAAAAAAGGAGGTCTGGTCGAGGACCGGGCCGCGGGGACGCTAAAGTCCCGAAATTATCTCAAGATAACCTCAAGATAGTTCTGGCAGGATTTTGTCGCGCTGTTTTGAACTTTCTCCAGATCTGTTGTTTTGAAGGTGAGGTCCCCCCCATGCTAGGATACACGATGGGGGCGCACCAAAGACTTGCACAGCTAAATAAACACCTTCTATGTCCATTATGTCAAAGGCTCGTTTGACTTTGAAGGTTGCATTAGCTCTTTCTTTTTAGCGTAGCTCCCAGTTGCTGTGCAACCTTGAATGACTGGTGGATCCTAACTCCTGGTCCTTTTTTTCATCAATCTGCTGCATGGTAGTGTTGTCGCGTGGAGAGTTTGATCTGAGTACAGGTAACACGTGGTCCTCCCAGTGCTCCACAAGCCACTGATGGCGAGAGTGGTCGAGCACTGAACACCACCACACCTGCAGGCACCTGGGATCCCTCAGTGACAGCTTGGACACCACTCCTCTCTCTACAGATCTGAAAGACTGAATCCCTTACTGTGGATTCCAGACTTGTTAGTATTGATTGCTAACCTACTTAAAATTATCTGTTAGATTAAGGACCTGCCCGAAACGCTGCGCGTACTAGTGGCTTTACAAGATTGTAAATACTATGCTATGTATTCTCACAAACCCAATGTACCTTCTTGTATATAAATAAAAATTAAATCGATGATAATTAAGCCACCCAAGAGGTGCCACGGGCATGAGTAGCCCGTATGTGGTAGATTTTTGGAGTGAATGTGATATTTGGTCGTAACTTGTATGTTCTGCCTAGCATTTATACACGATACATCTACTGTGCATCCCGGGTTCAATGCCCGAGCCGGACGGTGACGATTGGGCACGTTTCCTGTTCACCCAGCAGTAAATAGGTACCTGAAAGTTAAGAAATTGTTGTGGGTTGCATACTGATGGGCCAGTAGCTGCCCCTAAGGGTAAGCCTCCATAAATCCACAGGCTTCCTGTCCCGACAACGGGGGAAAAAATGAAAACTAGTCAATGCGAGACAGTCAATCACCTCACTATTTTAATAATTAGTCAGACAAGGTTAAGACAAGTGTTTCTTCGTATTTTTTTCACGAGGTAATAAGTACTAAGTACATGTAGTCTCCCCCCCCCCTACCCAACCACTTGGGTTGGACGGTAGAGCGACGGTTTCGCTTCATGCAGATCGGCGTTCAATCCCCGACCGTCCAAGTGGTTGGGGCACCATTCCTTTCCCCCGTCCCATCCCAAATCCTTATCCTGACCCCCTTTCCAGTGCTAAATAGTCGTAATGGCTTGGCGCTTTCCCTTGATAATTCCTTCCTTCCTTCCCCCCCCCCCCAATACCTAACCTGAATTTACCTGACGGCCACCATCTCCCTCTAGTGACCTCGACTAGAACAGGAAGCTGGCGGCTTGCCAAAAGTTAGAAATGTTAAACAGTCAGCTCATGAAATTAGGTTACATACCGAGGCGCCTTGATAAGCCTTTCAATTTTGCTAAGGAAAATGTCCATAAAAGTGCCACTGGTAATATAAAAGGTCAAACTAAGCTCAGTAATTCCCGACTGTGATGACCTCGGAGGACCTCCTCCAGTAATCCATAACACTGAGATAACTCAGTTTTCAATGAGTTATCATTAAGTTCAATGTTCATTCTAATAAGTTCAAAATGAGTTCAATCTTTATTATAATAAGTTCAAAATGAGTTCAATGTTCACTGTAACACGACTCGTCAACAGGTGACTCATGTGTACAAGAGAGAGGAGGTTGTAGAGTGAGAGGAGAGGGTCGAGGGCGAGAATACAACACGGTGCTGGGACTGTAGCGTCCTATACACTGGCCATTCACGTAAGCATTTCAACACTAGAATAGTGGAGCATAAACCGATCTAGTAGATGCCACTTATAGAAAGTTCTGCACTTCTGAATGATGTGGCTGAACAAGATCCTTCAGTACACTATTTGAATTGAACAGAAGCAAGTCTTACAAAAGTAACTGCAGTTTCAAACAAGACAAAAAATAAGAAAATAAATAAATACAAATGATTCTTAAACTGTCATCAACTCTCCAGGTTAATGGACTGGTGACTTTATCAGTGACTGTGTACTGTCCAGGCCCTCACCTGAGACTCTCACCTGAGGCCCTCACCTGAGACCCTCACGTGAGGCCCTCATCTGAGACCCTCACCTGAGACTCATCAAGGGATGCTGGCCAGATCTTGCTACAACACCTGACACATCCCATCATCTTATCAACAGCTTCTCTGTCTCAGCTCTTTCCTGAAGACGATCTTAGATTGTTGACGGAAATATTTTGGATTTGTTTTTCTAGTTTTACAGATCTGATTTTTTTTACATCCAAATACACTTGAAAACTGAGCCACAGACACACACACAGTTGAGAAGCGGGACCAAAGAGCCGTAGCTCAAGCCCCGCAAGCACAACTAGGTGTACACACGTACACACACACATACACACAGCGGCCCATCAAGATACAAGCAAGACTAACAAAGACCGGAAAGACTAGCTTAATAAATATTTTCTGTGGCCTTGCCTGGTAAGAAACAAGCACCTCGAGGCCTTCAAGTGAACCAGGCCCCCAGAACCATGCTGAAGATAAACATTTACACAAACACCACAACATTACAATCGACTTGACAATGGTCCAGGACGGACCGAAACGTCGTCGTCCCTTCACCTTCTAGTGTGTGGTCTGGTCAACATATTTCAGCCACGTTATTGTGACTCCTCGTCTGTAAACACCACAATGCTCACACTAGACAAACACACACACACACACAAGACAGACGTTTCTTCAAGACAAGAGGTGGCGTCCCACACGGAGACGCCCTGGGCACTCCCTCCTCAAGAGGTGGTGCCCTGAAGGACGTCACCTTGGGACGCTGTCTCATTCGAAAAAAGAGATGACATAAAGAACTAATCTGAGCTACTCCTCCTGCCCCGTAAGGGGAGACATACAGGGCCACATCCCCAACACGAGTAGCATCTTACCGGACGCTCGGTCCTCTTGTGAGAGATACAGTCTCCCAGACTGACACACAGTGGGACACTTCTTCATTTAATCAAAAGGAGGCGTCCCTAAAGAAAACGCCTTGTGGCCCTCCGCTGCTCACACACCCCTACCTTAAGGTTACCTTGAGGTGCTTCCGGGGCTTAGCGTCCCCGCGGCCCGGTCGTCGACCAGGCCTCCTGGATGCTGGACTGATCACACCTTCAGGACCTAATACTGGACCCTGCACACCTTCTCCTTCCAGCAGAGTCGCCAGGAGACACCCTGGCGCCAACAATGCGTCATATGAATACAATTATACACAGAATATGTTTAAGGTCCCCCTGTACGGCATTAACATACATGCCGTCATACAGGCGACGCCTGCATGACGGGTGGGCTATACTGAGACAATGTCACGGAGAGGGAGGGAGGGAGGGAGGGAGGGAGGGAGGGAGGGGAAAGTCTATATAGGCAGGAATGGGGTCACGGCGCTCCTGGGGCCATCCTGATGTGACCTTGACCGTAGGTCAACTTAATATTAATATATTTTTGATAAAATACAGATTTCGGTTACGTATTACGTTTAAATTGACGAATGCGTTTCAGGGCCGGCCGCAATTCAATTTCTTTCTTTTATATGCATTCCATACCCATCCCGTGGGCGGTGGTGGACCCCATACCCCTCCCGTGGGCGGTGGTGGACCCCATACCCATCCCGTGGGCGGTGGTGGACCCCATACCTATCCCGTGGGCGGTGGTGGACCCCATACCCATCCCGTGGGCGGTGGTGGTATGGTGTCCACCACCGCCCATAGGATGGGTATGGAGTGCATAGTAAATAAAAAATAACAACAAACACACTGTGGTAATAATGACGCCACTAGCGAACAAACTAAACTCCCACCATAAGAATTTCAACTGTTTTGACCCAGTGGTAATACGATAGTTTGCATGCAAGAATACTTATTCCCAGATCATTGTTTGAGCCCAGTTTGTACACACACACCACACACACACCACACCACACACACACACACACACACCCACCACACACACACACACAACACACACACACTGACTCTCCTTACCCATGCTGTAATCCCTTCTCATTCGTCAACTTGTCCGTGTTTAATTTGACATCTTCACACAGCCGTCCACTCTCCCTCTACCTCTTCCACCTCTCCTCCTCCACCTACACCTTCTGTACCCCCCTCCCCCCCTAAGTAACCCTACAGGGAAAGTCTCAAGGAAGCCTAACGACGCAATCACAGGCTTGTTAGACATCAGCTGAAAGGAGAGGGGGAGAAGAGGAAGATGAGAGACGGGCAAAGGAACAGAGGGGAAACCAAGGGGGAGAGGGAGGTTAATCCAAGAGCAGGATGAGGGAAGGGAGGAGAAATATCAGGGGAGAACGCCATGCCATTATGAGTATATACCAANGCATGATATTTTCTTCTTCTGCTTGCCTCCCTTTGCTTTCCACGTTTCAGAGGTGCTGCTACTTTCACCTGGACAAGGTCACAAAATTTGAGATAAGCATAAAGAAAACATAAATCGAAATCTCAAGACTTATATAAATCTTATAAAATACAGTACCGTACAGCCTGTTTCTGAGCTTTAATTAGAGTATTGTTAAATGTGATATAATATTCATCTCTAGAAGTACATTATAAGTTTGGGTCAGGTCACCTGTTGCTGACCTTGGATGACATAACCCCAAAATAGCAGGTGATCTAAGCATGGATTGTACACTCAAGGACTTCTGGAGTTGACTTGTCTCCAGCGGCAAGTGCCTTAACATTGCCTTCACTGAGTTGATCTGATTAACTGAGGCGGTCTTGGTTATCCAACACAGACTGTTTAGCACAGTTAGGGTTAATTCCCCAAGCAAATTATTTTATACTAATAAAGGTACCAGTTTTATTACAAAACACTATATCAAGACACTGCTGCTTATGGGTACACATTAGATACATAAACAATGGTTGAAACATAGTAAACAAAGGGTCATGCTAAATGGGAATAAATCTGACTGGGGAAATGTGCTAAGTGGGGTGCCACAGGGGTCCATTTTTGGAGCCAACTCTGTTTGTCATATACATCAATGACATAGATGAGAATATTATAAACACATCATCAAATTTGCAGATAATACTAAGATCTATGGTATAGTAGGAAGTGAAAGTGATATTGAGACCTTACAAGGAGATCTACATAAACTCCACAAATGGTCAGACGACTGGCAAATGCTTTTTAATGTCGATAAATGCAAAACCTTACATGTGGGGCATAACAATCCACATCACAACTACCAAATTGACAGCACTACCTTACAACAGATAAATGAAGAAAAGGACCTTGGAGTCGGAATCATCATTCGCTAAAAGTTGCACAAGTGGAAGCGGCAGAAAAAAAAAGCGAACCAAACCCTGGGAATAATCAAGCATACCTTCAAGGAAAAGAAAGTACTTGTTCAATTGTATAAGTCTCTAGTGTGCATAGCTGCTCTGGAGAAGGTGCAACACCGGGCAACAAAAATCATCCCAGAGCTTAGTCATCTCTCCTATTAAGAATGGTTGAGGGCCACAGGGCTACAAACCAGGCATGACAAGGTGGATCTCATCAAAACTTATAAAATAATGAACAATTTGGAGGATGTTGATCCGGACAATTTCTTCAAAAGGTCAGCTGTAACACGAACGAGGAGCAACGGGTTCAAGTTCAACAAGCCTCAATGTAGGACAGAAAACAGATGCTTTTTCACCTATAGGGTTGTAAACCCATGGAACTGCCTACCCGTTGAAACCGTAAACGCCAAAACTCTGCTGGGTTTTAAAATACAGCTGGAAAAGATCATCGGGGCAAGTGAGGGTTACCTTTGACAAGCTGTCGGCTTCCTGTTCGAGGCCAGTTCAGTATTAGTGACCCTCGGGTAAATTCAAGTAAAAATATCCCTTGTCTCCATTTCAGGGAAAACATTTTAATCGCTACGAGACAGTTCCAGTAGTTAAGAAGTTTTACTGCATCTATTCCCACAACAAACAATCTCTGAACAGTATACCTTTTATTAAGAATATTTTGTCTGCATTGAAAGGGAAGGCATTATTCCATGTAAGAGTTAACCAGTGATATAAAACAAAAAATTATCTTTACCTTAGTAGTGTGTGATGGTGCAGTAGTGCCACGTACATTTTTGCTAGGAGAGCTAATGTGCTTATCTGATGATGTTGATTTTGAGGCATTTGCACGTCTTGCTGCATCCTGTGCAAATATTCTCAGAATGAGGCAAATACAGTATGTGGAAGTGAGAGAAAAACAAAAGCTACCTTATCAGTTACAAAATTACTGACATAATCAAATCTTTGTATTTTATTAATAGGATACTGTACTTATAAATATATTTTAAAAGATTGTGTGCGTACAGAATCAATTTTATTACCTGTTCTGTACGAAGTTTATCTCTTCTTTTATTTTTCTTTGACTGCAAAGCAGCAGCCATTATGTCTAATTCAATGAGGTCCTTGGTCTTTACCTTTTTCTTCTGAAGGGCAGTATAACTGACCTCTGAAACATCTTTTTCTCCCACTTCTTGAGAAGGTACTTTTAAATTTGCAACCCTTTTGGGGGCCAAAAGTGCTCCGCTGTAACTAGGAATATCCGCTGATGATGTACAATCATTCTGCTCACTGTTTACCACTTGCAACACCCCACTGGGCTGTGTCAATATACGTGAATCTACTTTAATGCTACTATTACTATGTCCAGATTCAGACAAGGCATCTATTCGTGCTATGCGTTCCGCTGTGGATATTTTATGTGAACCTTTGTCAGATACTGTTCTTGGAGTGATAGCACTCTTGAAAGATAAAGTTGGATACTCTTCGCTAGATAATTTCAAGTCTGGACTATGGGAAACAGATAATTTTGCAGATCGCTTATTACTGTTATTACCAGCAAGGGTTGCCTCCAAAAAATCCTTTGTAATGACTCTTACTTTTGAATCTGATGTCATTAGGTCACGAGCTTTCTTAAGTTTCTGTTCCTTTTTCCTCATCTTTTCTTCCTTTCGCCTTTTCCTCAATTCTAAAATTTTTTGCATGGTGTGTTCATCAAGTAGCTTTTTTTGATTCTGTAAAATAGAATCTTTTGCATTTTCTGTGGAAATTGCAATTTCATTTGCAACACAATGCCTTGAAGCAGAGGCAACTGCACTGCAACCATCCTTTAGAACCTGTCCACGGTTTTCTTTATTGCCGGTTTTCTCATGAGTAACTTGTCTAGCTGCCTCATCTAAATTGGTCACAGTTTCTTTACTCACGTTGTTTTCTTTTTTTTTGTAAATTTTATTTGTACTAAATTTATTTATGTGAGAAGAGTCTTTTACATTTTTATTTTTGTACTTTTCAGATTCTTCTTTCAATATTCTCTTTCTAACACTAGGTCCTGTATTATATGGCTTGGAACCATTCCCTCTTTTGCTATCATCTTTCTGGACGATTTTTTTCACTGGCATTGTTAACCTATCGGCCTGATCATGTGAGTCTTTATTCTTAGTTGGCTTTTTCCTCTCTCCCTTGACCTGCCACTGAAAAGGATCCGTCCTTCCAGCATTTGGATTAAGGTCATTACCTATATTATAATCATCTGGATTTGCAGAACTATCAAGGGTATCCTTTCTTCCTGTGTCATATTCTGTCTTCTCAGGCAAAATATTTGCCTCAGCAGAAAAATGCCATTCGTTCTTGATTTTGGAATTGGGCTCATTTTGGTTGTGGTGCACAGCCTTTGAATCACTGAATTCATTAAAACCTTTAATATCTTGGTTTTTACTGGAATGGGTATCTAACAACACATTTTTACACACCTCTCTTTCCAAAACTTTATCTTCAATATTTTTCTGAGCAGTGTTACTGATCACTTTAACATGCCATGCATTTTCAGTCAAATTAGTTTTGGCCAAAATGTCACTCTTTTTCAATGACAAATTGTTACTCTGATTTGGGGAATTACTCAAGTGAGAATCTCTCTTGATCTGAGGAATGACTTCAGGACGAGTATCACCGAGTGAGGGCCATTGGTCATCTTGAAGCAGACCTACACCAGAGCGAGTCTCTGATTTTGACTCCTGCAAGACATTACTACTGCCTTTCAGTACTTTCCCATAGCTTATATTACCTTTGTAGCTTGTAGTAAGTGGCACATGAATAGAATGTTTTTCTACCTGCATCATAAGTCTAAGATTGTTTTCTGTGCTGTGATCATTGCTCTGCCTTCCTTGTGATCCGCCTCTTCCTTTCCTTATGTTATGTTTTTGTTGATTTGTTTCAGGTTGATTTTCTGCAGAAAAATTATTATATTTTTTGTTTCTGTTCATGCTTCTTGTACTTTTATCAGGCGAACTATCATTGGACCACCAACTTTGCCTCCAATTACTGGCTCTGTGAGAGGGATAGTCACTGCTAGCCTCTGGGTTGAATTCCTCAACACTGTTATGTCTAACAGCATTCCCATATCTGTGAAGTTTGGGCCTTCCAAATGCTTCACCTCTTTCCCTTGGTGAGGCATTTGTGGATGCTTGCCTCCAATTACCATATCCATCATGTGTATGATTTGGCTGTGATCTGGGGTGCTGTTGTGGCACGTTATGCACATAATTTGGATTTTGCCGGGGATACACCAAATCTCTTGCAGGTATACATGTTACATTTTTTAAACTGTCTGAACCAATATTTGCAGCTGATGTATGAATTCCTCTGGGTATAAATTCAGGAACATCTGGAGACAGCATTGTCTGGAAAGAATACAAATGATTAATACAGTAGGATAGGGGTTTTGACCAGTGGCTGCTATAAACATGTGTTTTCTGTAAACTTTAATACAATGTAATAAAATAAATAAATTACATTGTATAAAATAATAAAAAAAGTAGGGGGGTGGTAGGAGAAGAAAATACTAAACATCCTAGACTTAATTGTAAAAACCATACTACAGTACCATAAAAAATTATGCCCAATGAAAGAGAAATCATACACACACAAATGGTGGACAGTACTAGGCTAGTATAAGTAATAAGAGCCAAGTTCTGTTTAGAACTAAAAAAACATATATGAATAGCACAAGATATCCACCACTGTCATACAGTAGTTGTCAGAATTAGGTCAAGATATCACTACTTATGGCAGGTAACAGGAAGAGAAGAGAACTATCAGGGAGAAAGTGCCAAGCCATTACATCTTTATATCACTTGATCAGGATAAGGATTTAGAATGGGACGGGGAGAAGGAATGGTGCTCAACCACTTGGACAGTTGGGGATTGAATATCGAATTACATGAAGCGAGACCATTGTTCCATCATCCAGCCCAATTGGTTGGGCTGTAAAAGATAACTAACTATAAGTACTCCAATTTTAAACCCTGTGAAAGAGAGGAAGCAGTCTTCAATAATATACAGTATTAGTGAATATGAAGCTATAACTGATTTATAACAAATGGCAAAATACCTGAAGATTTGTAACTACAGTATTTAATAAAAATAATTCACATGATGCAACCCCACAACAACCTAACTAATTCTTGAGTACCTACTTACTACTAGGTGAACAGTGGCATTAGGTGAAAGGAAATGTACCCAACCATTTCTGTCCTGCCCGAGATTGGAACCCAGAATTCTTGATTGTGCATCGAGAATGAACCAGACTGTACTACAGGGACCATTCAATCCCTCACAGATATTGAAAGAAATCCCTCACAATCCACTCGAAGTTTAATGGTGTATGCTAGTAAACCAAACCCACCTCCTATGTATGACCAATCATCATGCATGATGGGGATATTTGTTTCTGACTAACTCTGGAATCCTTTATAATGATCAGAGACTGTGCTGTAAACCTAAATTTGTTAATAAAAAAATCACAGTTAATTAGCTGAAAAAAATCATATCATTAGCACAGTTAGGGGAAGGGAACTACGAGAAGGAAGTGCCAAGCCATTAGACTATATAGCACTTGGAAGTGGTCAGGATAAGGAATTGGGATGGGACGAGGGGAAGGAATGGTACCCAACCACTTGGACGGTCGGGGATTGAATGCCGACCTGCATGAAGCGAGACCGTCACTCTACCGTCCAGCCCAAGTGGTTAAATCACAAAAAAAAAATAACGGTCCCACTTCATGAGACATTAGGGAATGTCTCACTTCACCTGATGCCTCTACTCACCATTAGCAAATAAATACATGGGAGTTAGGTAACGGTTGTGAATTACATCTTGAGTAAGTAGGGTATAAGACCTGAGAAAAGTATGACCTATGTCATCACAACACTTTAAATAAAGCTAACCTAACTGAACCGAACCCATTGAAGATAACATTTTGCACTTTATATACAAGACTAATGGTGGGAAACTACGAACTGGGCTAGAAATGGTTAGAATTTCGTTACACCAGCTACCACTTCCCACACCACGTAACATCACCACCCATAAGAACACACCACAATACTAGTCCCGCGATGCCTCGCTTCTCGCGGTGGCCAAGACGTAGTGGTAAGGACGACACACGCCGACACCCATCACAGGCTCTCCTGTGACCTCTTTCCAACAACACACTCTTAAAATACTCCTCTTCCTTCCTCCTGTCCTGCGAGCTACTGCGTTGTTGTTGGTGTAGGGTTAGGGGCAGCTATTGCGTTGTTGTTGGTGTAGGGTTAGGGGCAGCTATTGCGTTGTTGTTGGTGTAGGGTTAGGGGCAGCTATTGCGCTGTTGTTGGTGTAGGGTTAGGGGCAGCTATTGCGTTGTTGTTGGTGTAGGGTTAGGGGCAGCTATTGCGCTGTTGTTGGTGTAGGGTTAGGGGCAGCTATTGCGCTGTTGTTGGTGTAGGGTTAGGGGCAGCTATTGCGCTGTTGTTGGTGTAGGGTTAGGGGCAGCTATTGCGCTGTTGTTGGTGTAGGGTTAGGGGCAGCTATTGCGTTGTTGTTGTCGCCGCTCGCGACCACAACAGTCCTGACGTCACGGAAGGTCAAACTTTTTTCCCCCAAGCATTGAAGTCCTCGATTGTCATCGCAACCAACAGTCCGAAACTGAGTTGGAATATAATTTCTTATTATTTTATTTAGCTTAGAGACCGTACTTGTGGTTGGTCTCAAACCCATTGATGATGTAACAATATACATTACATTTTGTAACCAGCACATGAAGACTGCAAGTTGCTTAGCTAAATGAATTTTGGGGTCCAGTCCCTGAGCCCATTATGTTCCTCTGTAAACCCTTTCACTATACTCACCTAGTTGTGCTTGCGGGGTTTGAGCTTATAGGCTCTTTAATTGGTCCCGAAGGATGGGTATGGGTGCATAATAAATAAATGTAATACAGGTAGTTTTAGTATTAACTAAAATTATTACTTTAAGAGATAATAAGAATATAGAATAATGGATTTACATATTCTTGTGCTGTACCCAGATTTTGTTAGTGGAGGTGACTCAACCTTACATTTCATGCTCTCTCCTGATTCCCCAAACCACTTGGGCTGGACGGTAAAGCGACGGTCTCGCTTCCTATAGGTCGGCGTTCAATTCCCAACCGTCCAAGTGGTTGGCATGGGCACCATTCCTTCCCCCCGTCCCATCCCTTATCCTTATCCTGACCCCTTCCCAGTGTTATATAATCGTAATGGCATTGCGCTTTTCCCCTGATAGTTTCCTTCTGATTCCGTGTATGACTAACCATACTGTGAGGTGGAGATATTTAATGTTTTTGTTTATTAACAAGCTTAGGAACTCAGCAATGTGTTGCTTGAACTTATAGCTAGTTTTTTTTATCTACACTGTGTAATCTTTCATATATAATAGGGCAGCAGCACATTGCTGTGCATACCTAAGCTTGTTAATAATAAAAATAAAAAACTACTAAAATGTGTAGTGATTAAAAACTAAATTAGGTGATAGGAAAACGTAATAATACGTTATAATACTCCATTAATTAATTAGATAATAATAATAATATTAATAATAATAATAATGTCTTATCATAGACATAATAATAATAATGTTTTATCATAGACATAATAATAATAATAATAATAATTTTTATCATAGACATAATAATACAGTATAGGATAAACCCACTCTTATAATAAATAATATATTATTTATTATAGGTATTATGCAGTTCCCCATGGCGCAGCGGTAAAGCACTCGCCTTGCGCTTCGCGAGCACTTTGACTTGGTTCATATCGTGGCCAGGGAGGATTGACTGGGCGCCAATCCTTATTTGTAGCTTCTGTTCACCCAGCAGTGAATGGGTCCCTGGTTGTTAAATGATTTAGCGGGTCTATTGAATTTGGATTTTTGAATTTGAATTTGGTCGTATTCGTGGAAAATTAGTATTAAGAACCTGCCCGAAATACTTTGCGTGCTGATGGCTTTACAAGAATGTAAAAACTCTTGTATATATATAAAAAATGATATATGAATGCTAACAGGTGTACCACCTTTGGTGTATTTGTAGGGACCCATACACTCGAAAAAGAAAATAAAGAGTGCTAACATATATTAATTCCTAACAGACATCAGAACAAGTTACCCATCAAAATACGTAGTTTTCTATTATGGCAAATACCAGAGGACGTAATATATTCAAGGTTAACTACGCTATTATTACAGACTTAATCTGCATACGTTAAAGCCACCTTGCGCTTGTTGGATGCGGCTTCAATTGTATATTATTTATGGTTGTTTGAAAATAATGACACAGTTTCATTAAAATATAGTGGTTTAAAAGAAGACTTCACTTAAAACTCAAAGATATCTTAGCCTTCACCAAGATAAAAGCCACAACAAAGTCTAACTCCCGGATACCTATTGACTGCTAGGTAAACAGGCCCATCAGATGAAAGGAAACGTACTCAACCATTTCTGTCTCGTTCGAGAGTCGAACCCGGAATCCCCGACCGTGAGTCGAGAACGAAGCTAACTTTACTACTTTATTTAGAACTAGAACAAAATAACAATTTGGGAGTATATCACAAAACTTAGCGCCTGAAGTACACACTAACAAAATAATAACTACAGAATACTTAACGCAGGTAAGTATTTGAGTAGCCTTCAGGAATCTAGAGAAAGAAGCACTTATAAGTTCACAACTAACGTAAGACCAGCCGTTGACTATGAAGCTCCGTTGTAGAGCCCCCACCTAATAAATTAAATACATATAAAGCTAGAAAAAATACAGAGATATGCGACAAGACTTGTTCCAGAGCTGAGGGAATTCACCTAAAGTGTGTGTGTAGTGTGTAGTGAGTTGGCTAAAGTGGCTGAGCGAGCTCAAACTCGACACTCAAGATGAAAGACGAAACAAGAGAGATTTGATATCGATGATCATAATAATAATATTTATTTGCAAGAAGGTACAATGGGTATGCGAGATTACATAAGATGGGCACCCCCATACCCATCCTGTGGGCGGCAGTGGAAAGAGTTACAGAGGCACATAACAGTCCCTGAGCCCATTATGTGCCTCTGTAACCCTTTCCACTACCGCCCACAGGATGAGTATGGGGTGTATAATAAAAGAACTAAACTTGAACTCCCTCTTTCTTGTATCATCCTGTGCTGTCAGGTTTATCTCCTCAGTCTATCCCCGTAGCTCAGTCCCCTCGTATATGGGTCCAGTGTTGTAGAAAACCTTTATACGTTATATTTCGATTATGCCTTTTTTGTGGAGGGGGCTCCAGGCTGGTGCTGCATACTCTAGCAGTTGTTGCCATCTCTGCGGCTCGTGTGTAGTCCTCACCTGTATACCATAACTAGAAGAATTCCCGTTGGTAGGGATAGGAAGTCTGTACTTAGGCTTATTGAGGTCCCCCAGGATGCTACCCACAACAGTTGACTAACTCCCGGGAGCCTAATTTATTGCTAGGTGTGCAGAGCCATCAGGTAAAATAAAACGTGCCCAATCGTTTCTGTCCTTCGCAGGGATTGAACCTGTGTCCCTCGGTTGGGAGTCGAAAACGTAGTCCACTGTTTCTAGTTTTGAATATTGTTTCTCTGTCCACTCAATCATGTTGTTTTCTTCATAATTTTGTATGTCGTTACCATGGCTATCCAATTTATCTTTCCTCCAGCGTGGATAGGTCTAGTTAGATCAGAATTTCTTCATAGCTCTGTCGAGATAACTCAGGAATGAACCTTTTTTCAAATTTATGGATAGTTTCTGATTTTGTTTTATGTTTCATTAGGTGTGGACTCCGCGGCGGGGCAGCATACTGAAAAATGGGTCTCGATATACAATATATAATAATTAAAATTATTATATATCGCTCGGAGAGGGTTCCTTATACCCATGTTCCTGAAAATCATCCGGACTGTGGGCCATTTTCCTACACACTACTGACGTTTTCCAGCAAATATTGTTCTCTCATCCCGTCTTCTCCAACGTCACTAAACTGATGTACTAAATTGCCTGAATTTAATCTAACCGAGGACCCACGAATAGAAAACGGGCCATCACGTCAATTTTCCGAGCCGCTATGATATTTAGTACATCAGTTTTTGGCCTTAGGGGATGTATTCGTCAAAATGCGATGTCCGAGTCTCCCCATGCCTCTCTCGTTTTCTGTGGTGGGACGCTACCTGCCCTCCGTTCTGTACTGCTCTTGCGGTATCCACGCCATTGTTTCTATCCATAACTTTGCATTTGGATTAAGGTTCAGTTGCCTTTTATCAGACCACCTTTGTAGTGTCTTGTTCACTTTGCAGTATGCCACAGTCCTCTTCTACGATTCTTTTCATTAGTTTTGCATTCTCAGGAGACCTCGACACGAAGACGCCTCTAAGACCTGTCAGTTTTAGAAACAGGAAGGGCCCCCTAGCTGCAGCTGCCGCCTCATAGGTGCGTTGGGTCTGACAGGTGTGGCCTCACAGCTGTGGCTTAATAGGTGCGGCCTCGCAGGCAGCCTATACATGGGGTGTTACAGGTGCGGCTTCATAGGTGCGGCCTCACAGGTAACCTATACATGGAGTGTGACAGGTGTGGCCTCGTCTACCAGGGTCACTGTACCTCCACAAGCTGCATTCCCGCGTTTTTACTTGTATACAAACAGCAAGGTCACGCAGCCTTCTCACCTGACCTAGGTGTTACAACTCTCTGACAAGGACTTGGCTTCGAGTTAATCAATCTATCTATCTGTTCAAGTTTCATTAAGTTTATTGAGAAAAATAAGTACATCTCAAAAGGATAGCGTAGCTTAGGCTATTGCTACCTTCGGTAATCATAAATAAAATTATTTATTTTATTTATTTATTTAAATAAATAAATAAATAAATATTTATATATTTATTTATTCATTTATTTATATCTGTGTTTATCTCTCTCTCTCTCCCTCTCATTAACATACACAATTATTTAAAAAAAATTACGCCCCATGTCGCAAAAAAATATTGAATAACAAAAATATCCATGAGGAATGCGATGTAGTAGCCAGAGTCGCGCGCACCAGTTGGGACGCCGGGCCGCGCGCGGGAAGGGCGGGAGTTCCCCTTTCCTGAGCAAACCTGAATGATAACTGGTGAATCCTCAGTCAACTAATCTTCCCACCATCCCACCCCCTCCCCCCTCGCTCTATCACTCTACACTGTAACTGTGAATCCTAATCCAGCTAATACTAACCTTTTATTGCGGTATTCTCGTCCAAGCCATGCACTCGGACCTTGGTGATGCAATCAGGAAGAAATTGAAATTGAAAATTGAAAGGAAGAAATCAGGAAGATGAATGCGAAAGACTTGGTATAGTTCAAATCTTTACATAAAATACACAAACACATTAGGCAATTGGCATGTCTTACAGAGTTGCGAAATTCTAAATTTCAAATATTGGATGTTTACTTGCGAATATATTTATTTATTTTTCAGTTGCGTATTGGCTTGGGGACCATTTAAGCTTGTTCGCATTCGTGTTGCTCACGTGGCCCCCACAAAGTGAAGTGATTCAATGCCCAAGTTTACCGCCAAGTTCTGTCAGGACATTGGGAATATAGCCTTGGCTACCAATGTCTTTTGTACAGTCACGGTTGGTTGAGTGGTTAAGGAACCGGGTACGCCATATGCATAGTGCTCCTGACTGTCTGGGTTCGAATCCTTCTGGGGTGGAGTTTTCAGTTGCTTATTGGCTTGGGGACCATTCAAGCTTGTTCGTATATATATATATATATATATATATATATATATATATATATATATATATATATATATATGCGTAGTGACAATATTTAACATATTCAAAGATTTAAGTAAGGAAGCCGAGTGCTGTCTGGGGCTTGAATTTGTTATAGTTCTAAATACTGATCTGTATCGAGTAATTAGGGGTCGAACATAATTTTGGGTAGTAGAACCCAGGCACTGTTACCATAGGTGAGATAAGGATAGACGTGAGAGTAATAAATCGTAGTAACCGAGACGGGGTAAGGACTTCGTCCACTACCCTTGTCTTAGTTAACTAAAACTTAGAGACCCCCGAGCTCTCCTCTCAGCCTTCAGTTCAGTCCTCGTGATCTTCGACGATTGATCGCCTTAGATACTACCAACACGAGAAGCTGTACCGGGCCCCTAGCAAACTCTAGGATCTCAGCTGCCACCACCAAACCCAGCGATATTGACGATTAATTAATTGTGGTTTGGATCAATCAATTAACCATTAATTTTTCCTTGGGGTTAATCCCCAATTAATTGGAAAGGGAGGTATGAATTTTCGTTAAGTGTGGAAATTAAATTGAAAACAAGGGAATATATACGATATTAAAAGACTAGGCTTGTTTGCAAAATATGTACCGACTCGTTCAATAAAACCCGGCTCTTAGGTTCGGCGGTAAGTTCTCTCATACTTATGAGAGAACTCAAAACACTAAAAATACTAGACAAGATTTATTAATCAAGAATATCAAAATATAAATAAAAAGAAACACTCCTTATCTTTAACACTCCTTAACTAAAATATATTCCTACTGAGGCGAGGCTTGAGACTAAACTGTACCAAACTCTTAAGCACTTTACCGTAATATTTCTAAGCCCAGCTGATGTTCGTCTGCGGTCAGATTCACGAAGCAGTTACGCAAGCACTTACGAACCTGTACATCTTTTCACAATCTTTGGCGTTTTTGTTTGCAATTGTTAAACAGTTAATGAGCTCCGAAGCATCAGGAGGCTGTTTATAACAATAACAACAGTTGATTGGGAAGTTTTCATGCTTATAAACTGTTTAATAAATGTAACCAAAGCCGTCAAAGATTGAGGAAAGATGTACACGTTCGTAAGTACCTTCGTAACTGCTTCGTGAATCTGGCCCCTGGTCTTCGGGAGGTGATGTTCTTCTCTCAGCTGCTGCTCAAACCACACTAACTCTCCTCTCAGTCCTCCAGACTGAAGCTAGTTAATATTACTACACCATGCTTCCCTGGTTATTAATTACCAAGCAGAGTTAATGTAACAAACTAATCTTATTTACTGGCCAACCCAGATGGTTGAATTCTTATTGAAACTGATGGTAATTCTATAGGCATCTATTGGAGAGAAAAAAGGAGGCCTGGTCGAGGACCGGGCCGCGGGGACGCTAAAGTCCCGAAATTATCTCAAAATAACCTCAAGATAGTTCTGGCAGGATTTTTGTCGCGCTGTTTTGAACTTTCTCCAAAGCTGTTGTTTTGAAGGTGAGGTCCCCATGCTAGGATACACGATGGGGGCGCACCAAAGACTTGCACAGTTAAATAAACACCTTCTATGTCCATTATGTCAAAGGCTCGTTTGACTTTGAAGGTTGGATTAGCTCTTTCTTTTTAGCGTAGCTCCCAGTTGCTGTGCAACTTTGAATGACTGGTGGATCCTAACTCCTGGTCCTTTTCTTCATCAATGTGCTGCATGGTAGTGATGTCGCGTGGAGAGTTTGATCTGAGTACAGGTAACAGGTGGTCCTCCCAGTGCTCCACAAGCCACTGATGGCGAGAGTGGTCGAGCACTGAACACCACCACACCTGCAGACACCTGGGACCCCTCAGTGACAGCTCGGGCACCACTCCTCTCTCTACACATCTGAAAGACTGAATCCCTTACAAGTTGTTGTGGTGCCAGACTTGTTAGTATTGATTGAACCTACTTAAAATTATCTGTTAGATTAAGGACCTGCCCGAAACGTTGCGCGTACTAGTGGCTTTACAAGATTGTAAATACTATGCTATGTATTCTCACAAACCCAATGTACCTTCTTGTATATAAATGAATAAATAAATAAATAAATAAATAAATAAATAAATAAATAAATAAATAAATAAATAAATCGATGATGATTAAGCCACCCAAGAGGTGCCACGGGCATGATTCTAATAAGTTCAAAATGAGTTCAATGTTCACTGTAACACGACTCGTCAACAGGTGACTCATGTCTACAAGAGAGAGGAGGTTGTAGAGTGAGAGGAGAGGGTCGAGGGCGAGAATACAACACTGTGCTGGGACTGTAGCGTCCTATACACTGGCCATTCACGTAAGCATTTCAACACTAAAATAGTGCAGCATAAACCGATCTAGTAGATGCCCCTATAGAAAGTTCTGCACTTCTGAATGATGTGGCTGAACAAGATCCTTCAGTAAACTATTTGAATTGAACAGAAGCAAATCTTACAAAAATAACTGCAGTTTCAAACAAGACAAAAAATAAGAAATTAAATAAATTTCTTATTTTTTTTTAATGATTCTTAAACTGTCATCAACTCTCCAGGTTAATGGACTGGTGACTTTATCAGTGACTGTGTACTGTCCAGGCCCTCACCTGAGACCCTCACCTGAGGCCCTCATCTGAGACCCTCACCTGAGACTCATCAAGGGATGCTGGCCAGATCTTGCTACAACACCTGACACATCCCATCATCTTATCAACAGCTTCTCTGTCTCAGCTCTTTCCTGAAGACGATCTTAGATTGTTGACGGAAATATTTTGGATTTGTTTTTCTAGTTTTACAGATCTGATCTTTTTTTTTACATCCAAATACACTTGAAAACTGAGCCACAGACACACACACAGTTGAGAAGCGGGACCAAAGAGCCGTAGCTCAAGCCCCGCAAGCACAAACTAGGTGTACACACGTACACACACACATACACACAGCGGCCCATCAAGATACAAGCAAGACTAACAAAGACCGGAAAGACTAGCTTAATAAATATTTTCTGTGGCCTTGCCTGGTAAGAAACAAGCACCTCGAGGCCTTCAAGTGAACCAGGTCCCCAGAACCATGCTGAAGATAACATTTACACAAACACCACA
>WNGS01072847.1:4849838-4869184 GCA_020271785.1 Procambarus virginalis | reverse complement strand
TATATATATATATATAATATATATATATATATATATATATATATATATATATATATATATATATATATATATTATATATATATATATATATATATATATATATATATATATATATACACACACATGAAGGAAAGAATTACGAGAGGTATATTGTGGGGAACACAAGAGAAGCTTGTGGGGTGGATTGCATTGGCGGACAAAAGGAATTATATAAGGGCTACAGCAGCAGGAGTCGGGAGAAAAGGTCGGGAAAAAAGTGGACTGAGGAAGGGAAGGATGGCTGACCCCGGCAGGTAACAGAGAGGTCGGTAATGGTTGTCAGGAGTTGGACCTTCCTATGGAGGTGGGAGTGTTAGGTGTCGCGCCCCGGCTCCGATGACAATTACCCTGGCATTCCTGTGATGGATCACCCACCCCGCCCACCTGCTGCACCTCTCTTCCTGCTCCCCACCCCACCTGCCGCACCTCTCCCCCTTTTCCCCGCCCACCTGCCGCACTTCTCCTCCTCACCCACCTGTTGCACCTCTCCTCCTCTATTCTGCATGTTTTCTTGCCGCACCTCTCCTTCTCCTCACCTCCGTACTACCTCTTCTCTTACCACACCTCTCATGTTCCCCACCCACCTACCATTTCTCTCCTCTGCCCACCTGCCCTTCCTCTCCACATCCATACCTCTCCTCTGCCACTCTCTCTACCCTACAAGGTATGAAATACCACTCCTTTGCATCTCGAGCATTGCATCGATTACAAATTTCACGTGAGTCTACATGATACAAACACAAATGGCCTCACAAGTTCAAGCTACCCTGAACACGGTAGCTTGGCCTCAAGATATGCTGTAAAAGTGGAAAAACCCTCGAATCTGCCTCCAGGTAAAACAGAAAATAATCAAGGTTCATAACTTCATTCCTTCAGCAGGTCAATAATGCTATAATACTTTCCTTTTTAATACCATTCCTTCCCCATACAAACACGTTTAAATAAAAATCACTGCACTGCCTCAGTGCAGTGATGCATCAGACATCAGATGAAGGTATAATCTGCATAATGAAAGTGAAATTTCCATCAGATGGACCTATAACCATAATCAGATGAAAGCATAATATGAACCAGATGAAATAATAGTCTGAATAAGATAAAAGTATGATATGAACTAGGTGAAAGCAGAATATGAATCATATGACAGTATTATCTGACTCAGATGAACGTATATTCTGATTCAGATGACAGTATAATCTGACTTAGATATGCTCTACGTTCATCTGAAAGTTAAACAATATACTGTATGCATGACAAAAATAATGCCACAATACTGTATTGTACTGTTTGCAAAAGAACTAAAGTTGTTTCACGATTCTCTTGCTCTGCTAAAGTACACCAAGACTAACACAACGTCAAAATTGTGTTGGTCTCTACAGCACGAGAGATTCTGGTCATGGATACATGCAGGAAATGACAACAAAACCACACATTACAATTTTAAGTACTGTACTGTACTTGATACAAAATGACTCGTCTTACAAGCTGTATTATTCAATTCAATTATTATTTAATTTATTAAATATTAAAATATTAATTTATATTAAGTAATTAATTAATTCCCTCTCCATTAAATTAAAATCTTTAATGAAGAATGAAGACCTATAGTTTAAAACCTTCTGCATATGCCAATAATTAAATGGCATTATAAAAGGGCAATATTTACTATACAGTCTCTTAGAAAAACTATTGTAAACACTTATACAGTACCATAATATTTGATATGGCTAATGTGTAATATTATATTTAAATAACTACAGTACATTTATACACAATATACAACACTACTTTTCTTCTCTATAATATGAGAAATCTAACTGCCTTGATAAGATGTTCAATAGCAGAAATCTTGAGTGAAATATCACAGCTTAATGCCATGAATCAAAGAACAAAATACCAATGAATGTGTAATATGCCTTTTATGAATTCACCTGTCTTTATGCTGAATCCATTCATATTCTTACACTGTGCACATAAACATTCAAATGGAATGCCTTTAATGTAAATAAAAGCATCCTAATGTATGCTTTTTCTGGGGTAATGAGCAACGAATTTGATAGCAGGCTGTTGGGCCAGATTTGTATGTTTTTAATGCAGAAAAAACATACAAATTAAATGCATGTCAAATTGTCAGAATAGGTTGGAAAATAGGTTTGGTAACACATCAGTACACAAAGATTGCTCAGACTCAAGCATTCACTATCCAAGTGGTACAAGGTTTTTTGCATATTTCCAAGTACTTTTTCTTTAGTAACCCATAAAAAATTCTAACTTGTGCAGTACAGTATTCCTCTAAAGACATGCTATGGAAATCTAGTGTAAAAAAACAGAAAGAACAAGTAATCTTTCTCAATCACAGTTGCAATGTAATTATTTTACTCTAACCCAATTAAAGTGAGTGAGAAACAGGGTAATGATAATATATGTGAAATTAGTTCAATATAAAAACATTAAAATTTCAGCCTGTCAAAAACCTTTAAAATACAGTACTACCTCTTTTCACACAAAAATATTTAATGACTTCTCCCCTCCCCCCACCTATAAAAAAATAAAAGTCTTTGATTTCAAAAACATCCTATCCACATTGCTTACCGTTGTGAGCTTAACAGAGCTGAATAAGTACAGTAATACAGTAGATTATGTATATCCCTAACCAAAACATCACAAGTTGGTCTTTTTAATCTAACAACCCATAACCAATAACCCTGAAACACAACTCATTACTGTATTTGTCACAATACCATAACAAGAAATTACTCTCTAATATGAAATGTACTCACCTAATTGTGCTTGTGGGTGTTGAGCTTTGGCTCTTTAAATGTGTTTATGTATACAGCATAAACCTACATTACCTCTCTCTTTATCAGTACAAATATCTCAAACCTTTGCATATTAGCAGCAGAATCTAATATATCTGTGACATCACAGGACTGTGAAGAGATAAATTAACTTTCAATTATCAACATTTAATTCCTCTCCATATACAGAAACCTTTTTGGGCTCCTTTCTTCTCAAAATAACATAGTATAAGCCAATATATATAATACTGTATATCAAAATGTATTTCCTAGTCCAGTACAGTACTGTAGTACAAATTGTAACCTGGACTATTACTCAACAGACCAACAACAAGAGTTTGATCTGATTATTTTTGCCAAATATCAATAACATCAAATTTGAAAAAAAAAAAAAAGATTACAGGAAACTAAAGATATAAAAACAGACACCTATAGTGGAATAGCAAATGGCATAGTCTGGGCCAGCATGGGCAGAAATGCGAGGCAAATGGAGAATTGCAATTCTTAACTAAAAGAAGTAGTTTTTCTGGGAGGCCCGACACAAATCCAACTAATTGCTCTGGGTTTAGGAATGGCACAAGGCAACAGTGAAGTTGTTAACAAAGCTCACAGCACCCCAAACCTAGTCAATAATTTTAGCTCTATGTCTAGTTGAATAAAACTGTATATCCATCCAATAGACTGAACTGTGGCCAAATAAAACATCACAAAACAGAAAATTTATATTATATATATATATTATATATATATTTATATTATATATATATATATATATATATATATATATATATATATTATATATATATTATATATATATATATATATATATTATTTATATTATATATATATATTATATATATATATTATATATATATATATATATATAATATATATATATATATATATATATATATATATATATATATATATATATATATATATATATATATATATTAGGAGTACCACCTCTGGTGCAATTGCAGGGACCCACATCCTCGAAGAAGAAAACAAAGAGCATTCAGAGAAAATCTTGTGAATTCTCACTGAATACTTAATTCTTTTCTTCTCCTACCACCCCTATTATTTTTTTGTATGTTTTGTTTTATTTTATTGCAATGCTACAGTTTACAGAGAACACACACACACACACACACACACACATTATATATATATATTATATATATATATATATATATATATATATATATATATATATATATATATATATATATATATATATATATATATTCAACTATAGAACACTTTCCCACCAGGAATATAGTTGAATAACTACTCTCGCATGTTTAGGCGAGTTGGGCATAAAATATATATATATATATATATATATATATATATATATATATATATATATATATATATATATATATATATATATATTATACACACACAGAGTATATAGATGAAATATGAGATAAATTTGTAATGACATTGCTAAATTCTTTAAAAAATATTATAACTTATATTGTACAGTATTAATAATGTATGTACTGTAATTACATGCATATGTAATTCACTTAATACAGAAGCAATTAATATGCAATGCTAAAGAAAAATTAAATACTGTACATTGATTTAGAAGATAGTGATTAGTATGTGTCCTACAAATGGTTTTCAAGGCCATTAAGTACAGCCTGAACACCATGCATGCGGCCCACAGTTGTATATTGCAGTCTCCAAAGCCCCAATTGTGGCACAGGTCAAATTAAGTTGTTGGAGAAATACATTATAGCAACAGCCGAGTAACTCATACCATTGATCTTAAAAGAAAACAAATATAATAAACTACACCTGTCATCCATCCAACCATGTACTGATGAATCAGTACAGCATAGAATATGAGGTCATCTATCCCATTTACTAGTACTGTATAGTATTGCACTCAACATGTTCTACAAGTGATCATTATGCCATGAACTGTGTATATCTTCTACAAATAGACTGATCAACTAATCAAGTATCAGATTACTGTCGTGGACCTCTAGATATAAGTTTACACAACCTTGAATTATTACTACATGGCAATTTAACCCAATTTCCAACACAGAAAAAAACACATTACCATATGCTTAAGAGTACAACACTGAGGTAAATCTTGCCTTAATTAAGTCTTAAAGGATCAACATCACTGATCTAAATCTTATATATTAAACAATTTGCACAAATCATAAAGCATCTTAATTTGTAGCAAATTACACGTATCATTAACCAATGATAAACCACATAGAATTAAGGTAAAATTCACCAATCTCCTGTCCCCCCAACAAGAAAACCTCAACTAGCTATAAGCAGTACACTCTAATATTATCAAAGTTAATGAGATAAAAGATAAATGCAAAGTAATAGAATACCAACCAAGCACAACACCTATACTTTAGTGCATGCAATCTTCAACAGTAAGAAGTACTGCACAGGGTGGTGGAGTGCATGTTCCTTATTACGAGGTACTGCACACGGTGGAGTGCACATTACCATCTATAGTATGGGGTACTGTACAGGGTGGAGTGCATGTTCTGTATTACGAGGTACTGCACACGGTGGAGTGCACATTACTATCTATAGCATGGGGTACTGTACAGGGTGGAGTGCATGTTCTGTATTACGAGGTACTGCACACGGTGGAGTGCCCATTACCATCTGTAGTATGGGGTGCTGAACAGAGTAGGGTGCTTGTCATCGCCTACAATAGGAAATAGTGTAGAGCATGTTGTGCACTGGTAGTAATGTACTGTATGTTTCTTCAAAGGCAGCAAAGCTCATTTTTTAACAGAAGATAAAGGTCAAAGTTCAGTAGTATTTGTGAAAGTTGAGAGTGAAAAGGTTAAAGAAAAAAGGTAGAACACACATTAAATATAAATACTTGATCAATTATTATATTGCCCTTCTTTTTTAGTACAATATGTAATTAAGAATCAATACATTTTTAATTTCTAATATTCATCAAATAATTACAGTACATTATTAATTAATGGTCAATATTTTTCAGTATCACACCACAATCTATATTTTTGGAATGATCAAACTCAGACAAATATGGAAGCCTTAGTTTTAAAAGTGGCAAACAGCCTTTACTACTGACTACACCCTCATTAATGAAAACATTCTGGTGTTAACACCTATCTGCAAAAATCTGAAATAAAAAATGACATGTCCCAGGAACAGAAAAATGCACTGTTAGGTCCGAATCCTCATCTGAAAGGTTGTAGTTGTGTATTATATTGGGCATTAATATACAGTACACAGAAGCACACTACTATACAATATACCCAAGCTGGACATTGATGCTTCACTTGTTTATGTGGTTGTTTTCATCTGAAAATTACCATACATGTATTTCTGAAATAGGTCAGAGCGCCCTGCAGCATGTCTATGAAATGTTCAAATTTTAAACAAACTTTTGGGCAATTTTTTTTTTTACTTCAACTTTTTTTTCCTTTCAAAACACATTTTTAAGCTTTTGCACTCTTTACCTGTAATTCTTTCCCAACACTTATATTTTATGGTAAGCATGTGGCAACTGCAGTACTTTGGTTATTTGATGTCTACACCATTGTGTGTACCTTTTAGGTAATGTTTCCACCATGTGAAGTTACATCTTTAATATGTTCAAGATGAGGTTGTACCAACTGAGAGTGGGAAAATTCTGCAAGCATCTAAAATTCTAGAATAAAGCTACAGTAACAAAATAGTGACAAGACGGCTATCGAATTTAAGTGATGCTATAGACAATTAAATTTCAAAATACAGCAAAGGAATTCTAAACATCTGACATGGATACTTCCACCTTTCACTCACTACTAATAAAAGGATCAACTGGAAATGAATAATGGAAGGTTAAGGAACTGTCTAAATTAAAGATATATATATTTAATGCATAATTTTTGAAGATCTGAAGATCACGCATCACGCACACATACGCACTATCCGAAGTGTTAACATATGATTTTTACTGTAGTTTCACAACTTTCCCCTCACAGGTAATCACAATAATTCCCAAGACATATTTCACTGGCATAATCCTTATTAGTTTCTAAATTTGCTTTGAGCAATCATAAATGAGGTATATAAAGGCATTTTAAGAATTATATTTATATATACATATATATACTGTGTATATATATATATATATATATATATATATATATATATAGATATAATATATATATATATATATATATATATATATATAATATATATATACATACATACATAAATATATACTGTGTATGTAACTGATGACGATCACAAAACACTGACCATAGGTATGCGGAAAACCCACGTCTGTTGTTGAGGAAGAGCCAAAACAAACTTGTACCAGCCAAAATATTCAATAGAGTACAGTACAGTATTCTCTTTCCCATTTCTCTGTGGGTTTTCTGCATGCATAAATACATACATACTTATATACATACATACTTATATACATACATACATACCATGGGTTCAAGCTCAACAACCACAATGTAGGACAGAACCAGGAGATGCTTTTTCACACATAGGGTTGTAATTCCATGGAACCACCTACCTGCCGAAGCTGTAAACGCCAAAACTTTGCTGGGTTTTAAAATACAGCTGGTAAAGAGCATCACGGCAAATGGGGGGACCTTTGACAAGCTGCCGGCTTTCTGTCCTTATAGAGGCCACTAGTGTTGGTGGCCCTCAGGTAAATTTAGGTAAAAATTATATTATACAGTATTATATATATATATATATATATATATATATATATATATATATATATATATATATATATATATATATATATATATATATATAATATTTTACAGAACAGTGATTTAATGTTAATGTACAGTAAAGTAATGTTATTGTAAGATAACATTTGTAATATGATCCAACCAAAGAAATATCATTACCTCAAAAATTACACAAGAAAATATAATTAACTCAATATTAAGAGTTAAAACTATGGCACAATCAAAACTTCAGTCCCACTCGACATACATCAATTTTTTTATTACAAGGCTAACCTTGCATCAACACTGCTCAGCCACCAAAACTCGGCCATTCATAAGATCACTATGAAATCGCCCAGTTTACCCTCCAAGAATGACAGCTGCCCTGCTACTGACTGTCCTGACCCCTTTATTCTTACTCAAATTCACTTCATCTTTACAACTTACAGTAGTTTACTAATCTCCAATTTACATTTGAGGTTGGTGTATATCTAAAATCACTACAGCAAATATTTGTACATATACAGTACTTCAGTGGAGGAATGTAATATACTCAGACTAATGAAACTTAAATGAATCAAGTTATTATGGTATGATAATGATCTACAATTCTTACTAAGTACATACTGTACAAAATAATGTTAACATGCTGTATTCTCCTCAATGTCAGTTCTATTTAAGGAAATAACTAGTGTGCCATTTTCACAGACGAGTTTGGTATCCTCTGCATCACTTACACACTTTACATTGGAACATTTACATACTAGACTGAGGAACTGCTCTAACACACACATGTTTCAAGATAAAGACACACACAAATACATGTGTAGCTGCCATGGTTCTCTGACTTGAACTTACAGGCAGCTAGCCATTTAACTGTTTATGCATAATAAAATGTGTTTCTTCCATTAAACAAAAAATTATATATTTTGAGAATTTTACAGATCATATTCAAAAACCATTGTAACTCAAGAACAGCAAATTATCATTCATTCCGTTTAAAAAGGAATGGTGCCCAACCACTTAGATGGTCAGGGATTGAATGCCGACCTGCATGAAGCAAACCGTTGCTCTATCATCCAACTCAAGTGGATGGGCGGTAGTCAAAGCATATAGTTAAATATATGTAACACAAGAAAAATTACTATCCACAATAAAATTTGCATTTTATTCGTCTGTAACAGAAATAATTGCTGATGTTTTAGCAATTACTTCCTCTCTAATATCTAATTTTGCTGGCTCGGCCTCTTTGCCAGAATCCTCATCATCCACTGGTACACAACGATTACCACATGCAACTAACTCCTGATACTGCTTCCTGGCTTCTGGTACCAACTGCATCAATACCTGGAAACTGTCCTGTAATACAGAAAATAAAAGACACTGTCAATATTAACACAGTTAAAACACATCTTACGAACTTTAAAACACTACATATGCCACTTCTTACAAGTACAGTAGTGGCTGGATATAAATAACAATCCACTGGTCACTATATTAGAAATTACCTAAATCTCGGCATATGTTTAAACTGAACAAATAATAATCAATGCTTCAATACAATAAATTGCCATTTTCTGAGAGGCATCAGTGGTTTCCAGTGCACTGGCTCTGGTATCTTACATTCACAAAACTACCAGGCCTCTAAATATGCAGGCTTACCTAACACTAAAAATCAAAATCTGGTGTTTTCGTAGAAGTGAAGGAAGAATGAGAACGTGAACTTTTTATATTCAGCCTCTGAACTGAGGGTGGATAACCAATGCAGGGTCTGGGGCTCTCCCTTCCCCCTCCCAAATAGGCGGCATGGCGATGGGTGTGACGTCATGCTTGTTTGCTTGTTTTCGATTGGGGAGTTCTGCTTAGCAGTTCAGTTTTCGGTAGCAATGTTTCACCAGTTGGGTCTGTTTTGGAACACCTACCTTTTTTAGTACCTAACCCAGTAGATGGCAGACACAGAATGCTTCCAACCACATGGGAGTTTCTAGCCACTGCTCCCTGTGCCTTTCTGAGTGGGCTAGGTTCTGGCTCATGGTCCCCAGTAGGCTAGAACTCCATTCGAATTGACTGATGCCACAGTCTACTACATACATATCAGCCCGGTATAGCTCCGGGGAGCCAGAGGGGTTCTCCAGAAAAAAGTATCGATCCGTGAAGAGTAGTGATGCATTTGGTACTAAGCATGTGAGTGAGGAGACAGGCAGAATGGACTCCTGATTGACTCAAACTGTCACCCTGGAATTTGAGGACTAACTCATAGTTTGTTGACATTGGGCAAATTACCATTTCCCATATTTCCATCTTTTCTCTCTCTCCAAACAAAAATACATATTTTGCTTTGCTTCACCTATACATTTTGAGCAGTTTCACAAATCTGGATCGATCACGAATTTCTATATCTGTCTTCTATGAGAACACCAGATTCTAGTCAGGAGTTGAGTAGGCCTGCACATATGCAGAAGCCTAGAAGTTTTGTGAATGCCTCTGTGGTACCAGAGCCAATGCACCAGGGAGATACTGAGGTCCAGTCCAGAAAAAGGAGAAAGATTGCAGCACTAAGAACAAGTAACAAAGACAGAATCAAGACAAATGAGTAGTTACACTTAAACAACTGAAAAACAAAATGTAGCACAGTAGGGATCTCATCAACAAAATCATTCCTCCTACTGAAGGTGAACATATCTGCAGGTACAGATGGACCAAATATAACTCATTAATAAAAGCAGTAATAAAAGCAGTAATTTCCTGCTCGCAGGAAATTACAAATTCAAATTTACAAGAATATATCAAGATTTTATGTGAGAAATACTAAATAATTTTGGCTTCAAAAGATGTCAATGAGTGCATACAGAGGAAAGACTTATTTATATATACAAAATAAATGATGCTCAAGTGTGCATAGTGTAGGCTGTAGTACTTTAGGGGGTGAGCGTAATATATATACTACCTTGAGGTTACCTTGAGGTGCTTCCGGGGCTCAGCGTCCCCGCGGCCCGGTTGTCGACCAGGCCTCCTTAACATCAATATGTTTATGGTACTAAGCATCATCACTAAGCAATATGTATAGGTACTAAGCATCAATATGTACACCATTCCACATGTACACAAATACAGTACCTGTACAAAATCATGCATGAACTCTTAATTCATAATAAGCTTCTATAATAAGTGAACAGTTAATAAATATCTTACCTGAGCACCTTGATAATTGATAATACCAAAACAGCTCACAGGGACCTTCTTAAGGCAAAGTTTACCGAGACGTTTACAGGAGAGAGCAAATATGACCGGGACACCATGGCTACGTGCTTGGCCAAGCATCTTCTCAACTACCTCGTCCAAGGCACCTGTCATGTCCGATCAACGTATAAGTTACAGAAAAGAACAAAAGATATCTTGAATCCATTAAAATACTGTACAAATTTAGAGGCAAGTCAATGTAAAAAATCACAAAATTGCATGTGCATTTTCATGCACATGCCTTGTATTATGCCAATACAAGTGTATTATGCCTCTCCATTAAGGCTTTCTGAATTTACATAAATGCATTTCTACCTCTGGTATATGAACTATTACATATATTCAAACACATGAAATTTAAATTTAAATACATTATTCATAAATGTTCATTTTGCACACTTATAGTTGAATTCGTTTACACAAAATTACAGTAAATTATTCACCTAAGAAAGTCACAATAACAACATAACAAGAAATATCTGTAATTATAAACTGCATGCTCAAGAATTATCTTTAGATTTAGAATCTACATTTATCAATGATTTTAAAATCATTACAGTTCTCAAATACAGAGTAAGGAACTATTTCCGTAACAACTTATACAAATCGTTACAACGGCTGAACTCATTTTGAAGCGATTCCCAATACTATCACTAAGAGCTCACTTTATAGGGTAGTAACCTTTACTGCTTCAAGTGAATCACTAATCTGGTGGTTTCAGTTAACCAAAACCTAATACAACAACATAATTTACCTGGTCCTTTGCTTCTTTGAATATCAGGAGCCACTATAATGCATGACATTTTCCCCATCAGTTTGGTCGTCTCCTTAAGGCCACACACAAACCTTCTCCTGAAAAGCATTTTCAAGAGTGAATTCATAAAAATCAATCTAGTAAGATGTCATTATATTTTGCAAATGACATTATATTCAGGAAGTAAATTATTCTAGTAAAAAAAGTAAAGCATATGCAAGAGTTATTGGTGTAATGATGTGTGACTTTATATATATATTAATAGATATTACATTTGATATTATTTGTTATTAACAGGATAGATAGAACAAGAAATGAAGGTATAAAGGATATAAAATAAATTAATATTTGAGTACATTTAGCCAAACATTGTTCTTTTTTCTTTTGTTTTTTGCAAATAGGAAATGAGTTAATATTGATGAAATTACTGTATATTAGGTTATAATTAGGCTATATATTAGGCTATAATAACTATAACAATCGAAGTTCTGAATGGTTTCGAATTCACCAGAGTCCAGTTGAGAGGGAAAGCACAAGGATAGGAAACGGTATACCAAAGTTACGATCTAAACAACTCTCATAAGATCAGTTGCAATCCCGTTGCAATGGCAATAGTCAAATAATCAGCCCGGTCTCTCAATTTGTCACTCTGTAACAAATGTAACTGTTTAGCCTAACAAGAAATGTACGAACCCAAGAAACTCGCCTAATCTATCAAGGTCGATATACATAAAATGTTAGTATAGTATTACAGTGCTTTAATCTTGTCTAATACATGGCCTTTTTTAACAATTTGGTCTGTTATGAAACAAATAAGACATTAGGTGAGAGGATGGGTTGAAATATACCTGACTCAATAATCTATCTATACAGATGGGGAGGGTGTTTTAGGAGTTCTGGGAAGAGAGGGAGGGTAGGAGTAGACAGGGATACACACATAAATCCCAATAGCGTTCATTTGATGTATCACGATATTGTGATTCCTGTATATTGAAGTAAGGGCGAAGAGGTAGAACAGCTTGTTGACAGAACCCGAGTGCATGGGGGAATTGTGTCAAACCCTGGTTTGTCTCTCAGAGAGGCTGCAGGATCGAGTAGGTCAGTAGAACTCCCGGTTGCAATTCTTTTAGCCATGTCGTGGCGCAGTTGACTAAAGCAGTGTCTGGGATCATCCTGGGCGTAAGTTCGAACCCACATCATGGCCCTTTGGATTTGTTCAGTAGAAAGTGAAGTGTGTGGGGGTAGGAGTAGATAGGGAAGGTGTGTGGGGGTGGTGGAGACAGGGAGGGTGTGTGGGGGGGTAGGGGAGATAGGAGGGGTGTGGGGGGGAGGAGGGACAGGGAGGGTGTGTGGAGGGTGGAGGAGACAGGGAGGGGTGAGTGGGGTTAGGGAAGACAGGGAGGATGTATATTGTAGAAGATAGGAATAATCTGAGGGGCGGATACTGGGAGGATGTGTTGATGCAGAAGGAGGGGAGTGTGTGTGAAGATGTATANATGTACAGTGAGCATCGGTACCTAGGAGTCGCGATAATTCTCTTATTTGTAATGGAGAAAGAGACAGCTTCTTCACAGGTGATGTAAGTACTAGCGGTGGTGGAAGTGGAGAGGTAGTAGTTAGTTAGTTTAGTTCATTTCTTATGCACCCCATACCCATCTTGTGGGCGGTAGTGGAAAGGGTTACAGGAGCACATAATGGGCTCAGGGACTGAACCCACAATTCTAGAGGTAGTAGTGGCCGTGAGTGTTGATCTTCCCAGCTGCCTCTGGACCACAGGGGTGAGGTCCAGACACGAGAGTGTCACTCAGTATAGCGTTGAGTGTGAAAGGTTACACGCACTACACACATAGCAGTCTTACTCCCTGTGTGTGATTATTCATGTGACGTGTACTAGCCATGTGTTCGGGTTCACATACACGTGTATATAAACCCGAACACCTGATTAGAGCTCTATATATTCCCCTCGATAGCTGCAGTGATAGGAGTAGTAATAATTCATTGTTGGTCATTATAGTGTTAAGTGATGCTGTTCCTTTGGGGGACTTTGACCCTCTGTCCTGATTAGTTCTTGTATGACCAAAGCAAAATAACCCGAAGTGTATTAGACAAGTTTTGTTGAATAAACTTGTTACTGAAACATCGCGTTTCAATGAAGCCTTCTGTAAGATATATTGCGGCTCACTTTCCGTCTCCAGTAAACAACACTAAATATACACATAAAAAGTATCGTATACAATAAATGTAATGAAGGACATCAACTAATTTTCTACCTAACCTCTGTACTGTGAAGGTTGTCTCTAGACAAGGTGCACCTAGCATCTTGTGCTATTGCTCTGGCATCTATGATATTCTTAGACAACCTTTGCAAGATCTCTGTCATACACAAACAGGTAACATTTGCAAACGACGGTGGTTGGGAAAATAGTAGGATGTTAGAGTGACGGAGGTGGTGGAGGTGGGTGGTGGTGGTGGTGAAAGTGAGGGGGGGAAGTGGTGGGGTGAGCATGATGAATAGGGAATAACACAGTCAACGGGCAAGATAATACGGATGATATTTCTCTCTTCTTACTTCCACCTAATTTGCAAGAGTAAGTGCTCTCCCTCTCGCTCTATCTCCCTCCTTCTCTCCCTCTCGCTCTATCTCTTCCTTCTCTCCCTCTCGCTCTCTCTCCCTCTCTCCCTCATCTCACACACACACACTACCGCATTTCGTCGCCCGTTTTAGTAACCGCACAAACTACAACGAATTCCTTACGCAAATAATGAAAAATACACAAGACAATACTTCCCTGATAATAATTCTATCTATAATTCAGCTTTTCTCTTGCCTCTCCCGGCAGACTATTAATTTCACAACTGACATCCTCACTCCGTTGAAAATGTTATGAGAATATTTTCAATCTTTTATGAACGTGAATATGAAAACTGAGGAAAATATATAATATCTCCACTGACAGAAAAATATAATTCCAGTAATATGTCGTATTTTTCTTTCCTTTTTCAATCATATATCCCCATTTTTTGTGGAGAAATGTTGTATTTGTTTTTGTTAAGTGTTACGGTATTCTTTCATTCCTTGCTCGCGTTACTATAGTTAGGCTTTTTTTTATTGTGTTACTTGTTTTACGTAATGTTTAGTGCTGTTGTTTATAAGGCTTGTTTTGTTTTGTTAATTTTTTTGCCTATGTTGCTTCGTTTGATTTCTTCCTTGTTTTTTATCTTTTGTAATTTTTTTATTTCACTTTATTACTTATTTTGTTTTCTGTGTAATTAATTATTTACTTGTTTAGATATCTATCTCGTAACACAAGAGTTGACAAAGGTCAACTTCAGCCTTCAGCCTTGACAGATTCTTGACAAGGCTGAGTCTTCAGCCTTGTCAAGGGTGAGTCTACAGCCTTGACAAGGGTGAGTCTTCGTTCTTAACAAGGATGAGTCTTTAGCCTTGACATATCCTTGACAAGGGTGTCTTCAGCCTTGACAAGGATGAGTCTTCAGCCTTGACAAGGCTGAGTCTTCAGCCTTGACAAGGGTAAGTCTTCGTCCTTGACAAGGATGAGTCTTTAGCCTTGACAGACTCTTGACAAGGCTGAGTCTTCAGCCTTGTCAGTAGAGTGAAACTGTGTCCTGGTCCACAAAGCCAGTGCGCTATACTTAGAGCAATTGCTTGCTAAATTGGCCTTTTAATTTACATAATTATGTAATTTTCATACTAATAGTTTTAACAAACGTGAGAGACGCTCGTGTACAATATTTCGTCAAGGATCCCGAACTATAGTGATGCTAAAGGGCTATAAAACTCTTTCAGTTACCTTTTGGAATAATTCATTTAAAAATGCTATGTAAGACTACTGACATAAACTGCGTCTTTACGAGCCGAATCCCTAATTGGTGTGGTTGGGAGGCGTCATGTCGAGATTCTGGTTGAAGTACTGAAGGAAACATTGCGCCTGGTCAATATCGTACAAGTATTTCCAGTAGAGGCTTTAAAGTCGTGTTCGGTGGTTTGGGACGACGATACAGCGACATTTACTAGCCCGAGCCGATGTTGGGTAAGGGTAAATCGACGGCGTAATTGCCGGTATTGAGGTCGTCAACATAAAGCAGGGAATAAACCCCCCAATCAGGAGAGGTGGTTAAACCATTAAGGGGTCATGATGAAGAGCGTGGCGTATGAAACACTGCCTTGTTGGACGCCATTGTCAATAAGAGGATGATAAAGCAGTACATGATGCCTGAAAGGAACAGCCGAAGTAGAAGCTTTGAAAGAACAGTTAGCACATTGGCTGATGGGTAAACGCGATCTGATCAAATCCAGATAGGTAGACAAAATCGGCCAATTCCTTTGTAGTGTTAGCTAAATATTTAAACTGTAACAATACATTATTGTTAGTGTTTTCTTAATCAAAATTGCAAAGATGTTTTGTTTTACCCTGTACAGTTAATGTATTTTTGTTATTTTGTAATATTACGACACAGGCTGTGTCAGACATGGAATGGCTATCGAGCCTTGCTACTAAGACGAAATTTTGTGAGTTTACTTTTTATGCTAATAACAGAACATTTTTTTTCTGCAGGGATATTCCTGCGAGGGCCCTAAGCCTCTGGCTGGCCCACTAAGTGTTGCTTGTTCTGTTTTACTTGGGCGGAGTATGAGTATTTATGACTCGTATGGTCGCTTTAGTAAGATTTTGTCCCATGTGTTTGACAACTTCTGCTCTAACGTATAGTTAGTGACTAATATATTGATATTGTTAGAAAAAAGCATATGTTGTAATAATAAAACTGACAAGCTGACTTACTTTTAAGAAGCTGTGAAGATTTACGAAGCTGTGAAGATTACGAAGTTGTGAAGATTATGAAGCTATGAAGATTACGAAACTGGAAATTACGTCATTCTCTGTTGCGCTTATTTTGTACTGTTCATGAGTGTATATTGTACAAGGATTCTATCATTCACTTTATCAAACTATGCAGTATGTACGCATTTTCGGGTCTTCACATTACAGAGGGCCTACTGCTAATTCGCGTATAATGCACTGCACTCGAATAAAAACAAATGTTGACTAACAGCTGTAACTCACTTGTAAACAATTGAAACTTACTTTTATATTTACACTATGTACAGTTTATGAAAGTCTTTTTTTGCAAGGCTTAATTCGTTAACACGTCAGCGAATGCTGCATAACTAACTTGTTGATGGAAATTTAGCATCGGCGGGTACAGCATGGCTTGGAGACGAGGATGTCACTAAATTGGTTGAAATCGTAAATATATAAATTTTGTCTGAATCAAATTATCTCCGGCTAACTGGCCGAGACGTTACTTAATATGTATTAAATGTATATATACAAAAAAAATCAACAACCTCATGTTTACTTTTTCTTTAATATTCAACGAGGTCCTCAATTTGCTGTAATCTTTTTCTGATATCCGACACCTCTAGGCAAAGCCTCACCACGATCGTTCAAGTTATCACAGTCGTCGTTATCATTTCCAAGAACACACTGAGCACTTCAGTTAACAATTAATAACCAGGATCGTAATCATTTTCTAACCATTCATTAATGTCATTCACTCCAACGTCCTGACCAGCATGAAAGAACATTGTACGGATACTGTCTTAAAAGTCTTCAAAATAGTTCGGTAATTTTCAAATCTTTCGAATTCATTATCAGATACTGCTGCTTTGCTTCTAGGCCTCTCTGTTAAAAGTTTCTTCCAGTGATTTTTTATTGCAGTTTCTTTCAGTTTATTCCAAAGTTTAACCCAGCGGATGATTGCCTACCTAACTGTGGTCTTTCTGAGATTTTCTAGTGTTCTTTGAGCCCTCGTATCCTTCCCTTCTCGCTAGGTAAACCAAGTAAACCATTTTCAAGCATTGACGTTTGGTACATCCATTTAGGATAACGTTCTGCCAACCAATGAAATTAACTTAATTGCTAATGAGATGACCTCTGCCAAAAAAAGGGTTTTCAAACTAGTCCATAAATATTGATTAAACCATGAATTTTGGTAACAGTAAGCTCGATTATTTTTAGACGCCTATAATTGTACAATTTGTCCTGTGCAAGGCATCGGCATTAACAGAGCAAGACCGAGTCGTGAATATCCATTCTAATCTTTCGCTAGGCCTCACATATTTCGATAGCATTTCCTTCTGCTTTTGCATGTCACTTAATGTACTTTTGCCGATGATAAACTCTACTGTGGGAGGATAAACCCTTCTTGCAAACTGTACGTGCCATCAACAAGAAACTCTACTGGCACTCTTGGCTGAGAAAAATCCTGCCTGGTTTGTTTAATTAACTCAAACTTTTGTGCCATCGTCAGGCGCTTCCCTTGGGTGCCTGCCTTTGCCCGTGTGCCGGTAAGATTGGGCGCCCTGTTCTGAATCCAATTGAAATTTAACAACACAAGTTACAGTAAGAATTCTTTCGAAACTGCAGGCGGCCGCGCGCGTCCACGGTAAACAATGACAAAAGACCCCGCGTCTACTATTTTACCTACGCAAGAAAATAAGTACCTAGTGCCATGTATTATAAAGCGTATTTAAAAATACAAAATAAACACATTTCCTCGATAACAATTATTTCCTAATAAAACTCTGTAATTTCCTTCATTAAACTATATAATTTAAAAAAAATATTCAAGGCTTACTTTACGACCGAGGCCAGCGGCGGGCGACGGCTGCCCGCATGAGGGTCAGGGACCAAATTGACGAAGCAGTTACGCAAGTACTTACGAACGTGTACATCTTTCCTCAATCTTTGACGGCTTTATTTACATTTATTAAACAGATTACAAGCATGAAAACTTCCCAATCAACTGTTGTTATTGTTATTAACAGCCTCCTGATGCTTCAGAGCTTATTAACTATTTAATAATTGTAAAAAAAAAAGCTGCCAAAGATTGAGAAAAGTACAGGTTCGTAAGTGCTTGCGTAACTGCTTCGTGAATCTGGCCCAACCCAATACCGGCCTACTGTTTTAACGACCGAAAGGTCGGTATACAAGGCTTCACTTGCCGGTCTCTAAAGCATGCGAACCCCTAAACGAGGGGTTCTTATATCGAGTATATATTCTTATATATATATATATATATATATATATAATATATATATATATATATATATATATATATATATATGTGTGTGTCGTACCTAGTAGCCAGAACGCACTTCTCAGCCTACTATGCAAGGCCCGATTTGCCTAATAAGCCAAGTTTTCATGAATTAATTGTTTTTCGACTACCTAACCTACCTAACCTAACCTAACCTAACTTTTTCGGCTACATACCCTAACCTAACCTATAAAGATAGGTTAGGTTAGGTTAGGTAGGGTTGGTTAGGTTCAGTCATATATCTACGTTAATTTTAACTCCAATAAAAAATTGACCTCATGCATAATGAAATGGGTAGCTTTATCATTTCATAAGAAAAAAATTAGAGAAAATATATTATAGCCCTGAGCTTAAATTGAAATAAACGCTTACATTTATTTTATATACATTTTTATTTTAGCTTAAGAAAATGTGAAAAGAAAATTGGAGTGTATATTATTGTTAATTTAATCTTTTAGTTTAACTAGTAAAAATAAAATTGGTTGTCAGTGAAATGTGTTTGTAGTTTTTTCCAGTTTCACACCCGTGAGTTTATCTCTGTCCTGGCAAGACAAAAATTGCCAGGACAAATTTTTTGTTCAAGACAAAAATATACTTGCTGGTTGGATAGTTAACTATTCTTGTTGTTACCTCAATATCCGTCCACAGCTTGTTAGACTTTAAGCCCAACACAAGACCAAA
>WNGS01072847.1:4814940-4825217 GCA_020271785.1 Procambarus virginalis | reverse complement strand
ATTCAGGAAAACTTGGCTTATTAGGCAACCAGTTTCTCTATGTCCATCATCACACACCACACAAACTTACAACGTCAAGACATTATAAAATCACTGAAAATTATAAGACAAAGTTTTAGTACGTACTTAAATGCGCAGAAGCGATGCCTACGAGTTATTCCTCTCTCTGGAACACTTTAACAGACAAACACACAGACATCAGCGGACAACCGCTCCCTCCCTCCTCACAGTGACTAGCTTGTACTGGCGTCCGTTCTCAACAGTCCTGACCGCAACACCTACGAGACACTGCTCGTTACCAAATTGAAGCTTCGGTTAGAGATTCTTCGACATTATTGTTTACTCAATGAACTCCGTCCTCATCAACACTACAGCCCGTCCTCATCAACACTGGCAGCCCGTCCTCATCAACAAAACCCAAATTCTCGTTAATGCAGCTGCCAAACCCCTTAGTTTATCAATTTGAAACGGTTTACACCCGACTAACAACTGATGACGCTCGAACAATGCTTCGCTGTCGAATTCTCCAATCACAACTCTATAAACGCTTCACCCACGCATTTCAAATAGAAGCAATCGTCAGTAGAACGTAACCTTACCTACCCCGAATTATATATAATACTATAATATATAATAATATTAATTTTTATATGAGAAGAAGCCTATTTTTAACACTCGGTACGTTAAAATTTTTGACTTGAGTCTTCTGGAATGACCGCAGATTTAATGAGCCTGGCCTGAGGACAGGCTTCATAAACATTGCGGGGTGTCCTCATAAACATTGCGGCCCGTCCTCATAAAAACTACAGCCCGTCCTCATAAACAAAGATCCAAAGTTCATTCCATGCACCCGCCAAACCCCCCCTGTTTATATTTGAGAAAATTCCTGTTTTGAGTCGCGGACGCGTCGAGGACGGGTTGACGTTCAACAAATGCACATAATTGTCAAAATACAAAACATCAAGCCTATCCTAGACCTAAATATACACAAAATTATAACATACAACCATATTAAAGTATATTCGTGAAAATATCATTTATGAATACGCTAAAACCGAGTGAAACTTTCAGCTTGGCCGCAGTGTGAACTAGCCTGGTCCGGGGGGGGGGGGGAAAGGCTATATGGTCGTTAATGTAAGGTGCTCGCTCTGTGCGCGTTGCCGTTATATATATATATATATATATATATATATATATATATATATATATATATATATATATATATATATATATATATAGTTCTTTTAATGTTTGTTTTATTTAGTTTGACTTTTTTTAACGTTTTATCTTATTGCATTAAAAATATTCATTTTATTTCAGAATAGTTAAATAAAAATTACAGCACACGGATTTTGCTTTCGTTTTTTTATGCAGCTAAGTTCTTTTGTGCGCAGCTAAGTGCTTTGTTTTGTACGCAGCTAAGTGCTTTGGTTTTTGTACGCAGCTAAGTGCTTTGGTTTTTGTACGCAGCTAAGTGCTTTGGTTTTTGTACGCAGCTAAGTGCTTTGGTTTTTGTACGCAGCTAAGTGCTTTTGTTTTTGTACGCAGCTAAGTGCTTTGGTTTTTGTACGCAGCTAAGTGCTTTGGTTTTTGTACGCAGCTAAGTGCTTTGGTTTTTGTACGCAGCTAAGTGCTTTTGTTTTTGTACGCAGCTAAGTGCTTTTGTTTTTGTACGCAGCTAAGTGCTTTGGTTTTTGTACGCAGCTAAGTGCTTTGGTTTTTGTACGCAGCTAAGTGCTTTGGTTTTTGTACGCAGCTAAGTGCTTTGGTTTTTGTACGCAGCTAAGTGCTTTGGTTTTTGTACGCAGCTAAGTGCTTTGGTTTTTGTACGCAGCTAAGTGCTTTGGTTTTTGTACGCAGCTAAGTGCTTTGGTTTTTGTACGCAGCTAAGTGCTTTTGAATGCAGCTAAGTACTTCTTTTTATGCATGAAGCCAACGGTTTTTGCTCTTTACCCTTGATAACGGAGACACGTTCCATCACATTGTCAATTATATTATTTTATTACATAATAAATTTTCCCCAAAGGAATATATATACATGCAAGAATAATCACAAAAAAACGCACGATTTGGTTATGGTCAAGTATCCACGTTGGAAAAAAATTAAACGAAAATTCGGAAAGTTTTCGTGTTTCAAAATATCCAGGAATAAAGTCAAAAAGATTGATTGATGAAGATTAAGCCAGCCAAGAGGTGGCACGGGCATGAATAGCCCATAAAGGAAGATAGAAGCCACGGGTTTGGGAATGTCCTACTACAAGGGAATGAAAGAGTAGCGAAGGAGTGGTTGACGGAGGTGGAGAGGGGGAGGAGAAGAAGGAGGAGGAACGTGAAGAAGGCAGAGTAAGAGGGAGGGAGGCCACGAAGCCGGCGAGTGTTTTTAGCCGACAGATAAACCCAAGCTAAACTCCCAGTCAACACAAGTTTGCCTCACAAAACACGAACACCTACCCCTAGTAGCCGTGTGTAGCCGGCTCTCCACACGACCACCTTCAGGAGCCCCCGCCGTGCCCTCCTGCAGGCGGACTAATTAGGTAATGGAGGTGTGTTGGGAGTGAGAAGACACCAAGGGCCACAGGTAAAGGCTCCGTTGCAAATTAGGGAGGTTCAAAACGCGAAAATAGATAAGGAGCCAGAACCAGAGAGGAGTGCAATGGTATAGGAAGGAAGAGAGGTAGGCTAGGATTAAGGAATGAAGAGAGAGGCAAACTAGGAGGAAGGAAGTGAGAAAGATAGACAGGGAGAAAGTGTAAGATACATACAGGGAGGAAGTGTGAGACAGACAGGGAGGACGGAAGTGTTGAGGCAAGACAGGAACATGACGGGTGGATTAAGGAAGATAAGAAGACAAGCAGATGGGAGCGATGGAGACGGGAGAGTAGATGGGAAAAGGAGGGAATAGCGGGTGAAAAGTGGAGAGGCGCAAGAGGAAAGGAAAAGAGCAACAGAACAGAAACTTAAGAAAATTGGGATAAAGAAGATATAAATTTGAAACAGAGAGAAGTAAAAGAAAATGAGTATTACTATACTTCAATTCGAACGAAATACGTCTCAAATTGTTGACCAGACCACACACTAGAAGGTGAAGGGACGACGACGTTTCGGTCCGTCCTGGACCATTCTCAAGTCGATTGTGAATGGTCCAGGATGACAATCGACTTGAGAATGGTCCAGGACGGACCGAAACGTCGTCGTCCCTTCACCTTCTAGTGTGTGGTCTGGTCAACATATTTTAGCCACGTTATTGTGACTCATCGCCCGCACGTCTCAAATTAAATCTATGAATTCAGCTGTACAAGCATGTTTTAGAGCGTGTTCGGCAGGCATTCGAACACCAGAAAATAGACACCAGACTAACTTTGACATGGTGTTAAGCCACTAACAAGACTGTACAGGCCTCAAACTACAGTTGCTGCTGGCAATGCAAAGTTCGGAACGTCAACAAAACCCCGAAATCATGATGCCATGTTGAACTGGAGGGGGGGGTCTACGGAGGACCCCCCAGAACCCCTCGAAAACCAGGATCTGGAGTTCCCCTTACCCCCTGAGAGTGTACATTAGTAGTGACAATCGTGTGCAGTGCGAGTCTCCTCCCCGGGCTTGTGTAGTGAAGATCATGTTTATTGCAAGGGTTGTGGATAGTCAGGATTGCGTGTGGTGAAGATCGTGGGGCAGTGAAGACTCAATGTTAATGTTGAAACCACCAAAATTTAAGTTCTTGGAGGACCTCCATGAAGCTTACCAGTATCGTATAAGTAAATATTGGGTGAATGTATTTATATTATTATTATTATTATTATTATTATTATTATTATTTATTATGCTAACTAAAGTATAAATTAATCTAATTTGTTTTTATAAACATTACAAATATATGAGTAAGAAATATATTAAATGTGAAAGGGGAAAAAAATACAAGAAGGAAGCCAAAACAGAAGGAAATTTGTATGTATACGATAATACACCGTGTATAAAACAGGAAATACATCATTCACTAATAAAACAGTCACAAAAAGTGCAAGGGGGAATTCGGTGGCAATATTTCACTGGCCTGACCTCCGTCTGGCAGAGTAAATAAGTGGAAAAGTTTCGCCCCTTCTTGTTCCTCAACACTCATGCCCAGTGAGAGCGAATCATATCCAGTCCTGTTGAGCTCTCTCTCTCTCTCTCTCTCTCTCTCTCCTCTCTCTGGCACTTGGCACTCTCGGTAGGTGAGTGTTCTCGTGCAATGGACAGAAACGTGATATAACCTGGTTCGAACCCTAAGTCAATGTGAGCAACTGGGCATCATTTCGTCACTGTTGAATACCGTGCAGATAGCAGTGATTGCGGACGTGGAAAGTGACTAGGGGATCGTGTTCTGGGGCACAGTAAGTACGGTGAGGGATCCTTGTGAGGTGGAGGAGAGAGAGAGCTTGTAGCCAGCTTGCGAGAATTAGAACACTTCTAAGCCTGTATCCTACAGACAGGCGTAAAATGACTCGTATTAAACAGGCGCAGATGGCTCGTTTTCAAATGGCCCCCACGTTCGATTCCAGGACGAGAGGTTCAGTTACGTTTTCTTACACCTGATGCTTCCATTCACCTAGCAGTAACTAGATACCCGGGAGTTAGACAACTGTTATGGGTTGCATCCTGGAGAAGGTTAGTCGCTGGCTAGCGGGACCTCGATAAGCCGAAGAGTTTTCTTCTCGCCGAAGGAGTTAAACTTTAACAATCTACCGCCAGGCGCCGCTCACCTTTTTTCCGTCATACTTCACCAATGACAGCATTTCCCACCACAGCACTGAGGCCAGGAGCTACATGCATCCTGGACACACCATCACATCTCCAGCAGATGTGTGTGGAGGCTGTGCTTATCCTGTCCAGTTCCAAGAGGCCTCAGAGTTCGAGTCACGCCCTGGTCAAAGGCTGAGATCCACCTGGCTCACTGGAGGGCTCATTGAACCATTACTAGGGCTAGCGGATCAGGTTGCTTGTGATAGCCATGTGGGCCTTCGAGCTACGAAGACAAACTGTCTCACAGACCAGGCAATCGCCAGGAAAAGCTCGACACGGGCAAGGCTGCATCAGTAGAACTCTCAAATTGTCAACAGCGACACTCTAAAATCTATCATGTTGACCAGACCACACACTAGAAGGTGAAGGGACGAGGACGTTTCGGTCCGTCCTGGACCATTAACAAGTCGTCACAATCGACTTGAGAATGGTCCAGGACGGACCGAAACGTCGTCGTCCCTTCACCTTCTAGTGTGTGGTCTGGTCAACATACTTTAGCCAGGTTATTGGACTCATCGCCTAAAATCTATCATGATATCAACACCTGGAGCCGGTCGGCCGAGCGGACAGCACGCTGGACTTGTGATCCTGTGGTCCTGGGTTCGATCCCAGGCGCCGGCGAGAAACAATGGGCAGAGTTTCTTTCACTCTATGCTCCTGTTACCTAGCAGTAAAATAGGTACCTTTTGTTAGTCAGCTGTCACGGGCTGCTTCCTGGGGGTGGAGGCCTAGTCGAGGACCGGGCCGCGGGGACACTAAAAAGCCCCGAAATCATCTCAAGATAACCTGTGTTCAGTGAGTCTGACAAAGTTGTGTTGCAATAGGTAACTGCGTGGAGATCGTTGCCTAGTTACTGATACATAACTATCAACCGGGAAAAAATATGTTAACTTACGTAAATATTAATCAAAAGATTTTTTTTCGTGATTGATTACAGGTCAAAGGCGTTGGGGATGATGAGGTTTATTCTACATGATGATTGTGACAGGTGGTAACACTTGTCAACTCTCACCTGTGACAGGTGGTAACACGTGTCAACTTTCACCTGTGACAGGTGGTAACACGTGTCAACTCTCACCTGTGACAGGTGGAAACACGTGCCATCTCTCACCTGTGACAGGTGGAAACACGTGCCATCTCTCACCTGTGACAGGTGGTAACACGTGCCCCGCCGCCAAGTGAGATATAGTGGAGTCCACGGAGCGAGAGGGACATTACAGCCGGCTCCATACAGCACTGTTGGAGGAGCTGGCCATCAGTTCCCGGTGAAATATCTTGCAGGACTTTCTGAAGGTGTCTCCTCTACTGCAGCGCGAGGACGCGCCCACGTCACCGCCCTCAGAGTTCCTCATCTCCCGGACGGAGAAAGGGGGAAGGCTTCCGGCTACTTCGAAATTCAGGGATGGACTTCGAAGCTCAGTCCTCTGGACTGAACTTCGTAGCTCAGTCCTCAGGGCTGGAGTCGCCACCGGCCCCTGGTCTAGGGCGGCATGACTGACAAATTAATCCGATATATTAGTAATTTGAATATAGATAACGGGGTGGCAGCGGGCGTTACTAACGAGGGTATGATTTATGTCCAAAACAGTATTTATTATTACAAAAGGTACTCTTGAACGCTGCTGGAGAGAAGGGCCACCAATACCTACAGTATACAGCATTCGAAAAACATGTATGATATTGGCTAAATATGCTTATGTATATTTTATTCATTAGGATCATTGCAGCCTCGAACCAGGAACCATACAAAGCAAGCGCGTAGCTCTATTGGACAACTCAAAATAAAGAAAGATCTCCGAAGAGATACCTACGGGCTCGTATTTTGTGGGCTGTGGTTCGAGGCTCCGAAGGACCTTGTGAATGAATTATTACCTCCCTTTATTGTGGTTTCTTATGGTTTCCACCTTATTGTAGTAAAGACGAAGTTGAAGATGAGAAAGAGTCAAATTTAGGAGTGTGATCTAAATGACTAGGGCTCTGGTTAGGTGTGGAGTGCTGTTTGTGATGAGTGCGTGTTGAGTTCGGTTGAGTGCATGGTGAGTGCGTGAAGACACCTCTTTCCCCAGGCCGCCCGTGGGACACCAACAGTTGTCTTAGACAGGACTGACACCTCTCTTCAACCCCTCACTCACACCCTCTTCTCATTGTCTAGGCCTGCGCTCTCCTCTCCCTCTCCTCTCGCTCTCTTCTCCCACTTTAAACCTGATCAGCATCTGGGACATAATATCAATAAAGGACTAACTACTTCTCTGATGCTGTCAGAGGCCAGGATATCATGGACAGTGAAGAACAAGGTTGTGTTGACACCTGGACGAAATAAGCCTGGTCTTGACACCTGGTCGAATGTACAGCTATTTAAGCGTGTCTTAGTGCATACAGTTGTGAACTATGGGACCTCTTAAACGATGATTTGGGTATGATTAATTGTGTATGGTGGATGTGTTCAAGACGGATCCTGAGTGTTCATCTTGAGACACATTGTGACCTGGCCCCGTGTCCACACCTACACTTGCTGCCCGGTCTCATAATCCTCACCTATACTTGAGGAAAAAATTCACACACAAATGATCTCACTTTGTCCTCAGACAGTCGCGGAACTCCTTAAGAGCCATAGCTCTTGTCTCAAGGCATTACTCTCTTGTCACCGTTCACTCTCTGTGCTAGATATATCAACACAGTTGTTAAGAAACACAACTTTAAAACGAGGAAGGGCACAAGAGTGTGACAGCTCTACAGAGAGGTCTATGGTGCAGGTCACAACAGCTAGTCACCCGAGGAAACAGGGGGGGAGACCTTCCAACTGGATACTTGACATTATTAGGAAATTACTGCCTAAAAGTGATGGCTTGTTGACAAGCCATTTCAATCCTGTTGAAGTCACTTGTTACAGGAGCTGTGTGTGTGTGTGTGTGAAGACAGGGTTTGATCCAGGCTAGACCCTAACTAATGTTTTAGTATTGTTAAACTCTACGATACCCTTGTGATTTATTATATGTATCAGCAACATGTGTAAAATATATGTACATAGGTGATTAAATATAATCCAATCACTCTGTTCCTTCTCTTTCTCACACACCCTGTTCTCTCTCTCTCTCTGTCCCTCCCATCGTCTTCCTTCTCCTCTCAACCTTGTCTCCTTTGATTATTCTCCCTTCAGCTCCCCCTCTCTCTCTCTTTCTCTTTCTCTCTCTTACCTTTCTCGTTTCTTCCTCGCCTGTTTTTCTCTTTCTTCTACATCTCTCCTGTATCTGTATCTTCTCATTATCTCTCTTTCTTCCACTTTATATCTACTTTCTTTTCTTCTCCCTCCCTTATTTCTTCACTTCTGCCACTACTCTCTTTGTATACTATATCCCCCTCTCCCTTCTCTTTACCTCATCCTGTCACTTCTCCATCACCTTTCACCCCTCTCCCTCTAACCTCTCTTTCTCCCTTCCTCCTCCTCTCCCTTTCTCTGCAGCCTCTCTCTCCTCTCTCTCTCTCTCTCTCTCCTCTCTCTCTCTCTCTCTCTCTCTCTCTTTCTCTCTCTCTCCTCTCTCTCTCTCTCTCTCTCTCTCTCTCTCTCTCTCCCCCCCTCTCTCTCTCCTCTCTCTCTTCTCTCTCTCTCTATCTCTCTCTCTCTCTTCCCTCTCTCATCTCTTCCTCTCTCCCTTGTCACCTCTCCCTCTCTCCCTCAGCCTTGTCACCTTCCGACAGAGACCCGTCAGATGGATCTCAAGGGAACAAAATGAAAAGAAAATTATAAAGGCAGAAGACATAAGGAGGCGGAAACAACAGTGACCTTCGATATCTTAGGACTAGGAGGGGGGGGGGAGCCGAGTGTGTTTCCTGTCTGTTTGTTTGTTTGTTTGTTTATTTGTTTGCGGGTGTGTCTACCTGTGTGTTTGCTTGTCTGGGGGTGGTCTAGGTGTGTGTTTGTTTGTCTGTGTGTTTGTTAGGTCTGGTGTGGTTTGTTGGTGTCTACCTGTGTGTGTTGTTAGGTCTGTGTGTTTGTTAGGTCTGGTTGTGTTTGTTGGTGTCTACCGTGTGTGTTTGTTAGGTCTAGTGTGTTTGTTAGGTCTGGTGTGTTTGTGTTTATTTACTTGCGTGTTTGAATGTCCGTTTCTTTATCCGGCTGCCATCTTACCTATTTACTTGTCGGTTCTGAAGTGGGTTTATCTGTTAGTCAGTTGAGCTTTACCCCTTCTTACCACTACTACTTCTTAATAATCACTCTTCTTTACCCTATCTTTACTCCCGTACCCCACGACCACTACCACTTCATGTGAGTACTATGTTTCTGAGAGCCAATGTTTACAATATTTCTTAAGGGATTAAGAACATGTATTCTGGTACCCAAATTCGCGTGTTCCTAGTGCCTGAAGACTTCGTCCCTAATGGTCTGTGTGTCTGGTAACTAATTCTGCTCAACCTAATTGTGCTTGTGAGAGGTTGCAGTCTGTCGGCTGTTTGGTCCCGCACTCGAAGTGTTAATTAATAGCCATGAGAGGCGGGTACGGTTTCTGGAGTCTATAAGGTTCTATCATATCTACATTTGAACTGCGTGATATTGGAGTCAGCCTCCACCACATCACTGCCTAATGCTACCATTTATTAACTGATTTCTGACACCTGAAACAATCGTGTTCTTATCTCTGTGGCTCATTGGGTACTCAGCTTCACACCTGCGTCCCCTTTTTGGTGCGTGTACCACCCTAGCTAACTCCACCCTACCTTTATGTGCCTAATTCAATTCCCATGAGAATTTTGAATCTTGGTAATCGTGTCTCCATTAACTCTCTCGTCATTCCAGCGATGACAGGATTTTCTATCCATTCACGCAATCTTGCCGCGTGCCATATCTCAAACTCCTGGAACTACTCTGGTGGAGCCTTCTTAGACATGCCTCCTCCCTATCTCACGGCACTTTCTCCAGCTTCGTCTTGTGCTGGAATTTGGTCATGGACTCCACGCTGGAGCCCCATAATGCAGGATTGGTCCTGACATACGTGGTATACAAGGTTCTAAATGATTCCTTACACTATTATCTAAAGGGCAGTTGTGATGTTACCAAGCCTTACATGCGCCGATGATGATATTGTATTTTTGATGTGGAGCTTCTTGAGGGACAGGTTCGGTGTGATATAGACTCCTATAGATCATCCTCTCTGTCCGTTTTTTTTTTTAAGGATTTCGTCCTCATCATTTGTACCGTGTTCTGGCCTCCTGCCTCTTCCACCTAGCTCATTATTTTACATTTACAACTGGCCAATTTGTTGGACAATTCTTTCACGTTTGTCCAAGTCATCTTGTTCCCTCTTGCCTGTCTTCCTCTGTCTTAACCCTCCGCTGAGTTTTGTGATCATCAGCAAAAACAATTTGAGAAGAATGAGGTCGCAATTGCCCTCTGGTAAGATTGGTTACTTTGTATGAGACAGCAGCGATAGGTCCAAGAACACTGACCCTGTGGGACTCTGCTAGTGACCGTCTTCCCTCTTACTATTTCACCCTTCACAATG
>WNGS01072847.1:4762366-4765985 GCA_020271785.1 Procambarus virginalis | reverse complement strand
GAGCATACACACACACGTGGTCCTGTGATAGCTATGATCAAACCTACATAATCCACAGAGTGAACTTAGCATTCCTCCCCCCCCCATCTTCCGTGTGAACACACTAGATTCCGTGAACAATTACAGTGCGGACCAAGGCTGCAGCCAACTACGCAAATTAGCTAACAAGTGACAATTATAGACACAATGCAGATTTGGCACACACAGACTTTGGTAAAAAAGAAAAAGAATAGGAGTGAAGGTAGTAACATCCAGTACTCTTATTTGATGTGTTTTGACTTGAGGTAGGTGTGTGAGGGTGAGGAAAGTTGGTTATACGAGGGCATATTGGCTTTGTTGTGCTCTGTACTGGTTGTTGCTGCTGCCCTATTTGTAACTCAGTTAGGGGGGGTGTACTCATGGGTTCGACCGGGAGATGCTGAGAACCCAAGAGGTCGTTCCCATTGGCAGGACATGACTAACGGGGTGTACTGGTAGCTGTGACCCTATGGCGTGTATAAGGGTCCACTATGTTGATTCCGGTATCATACATTCCTTCTCTTCCAGCTTTGGAAACAGCTTTCTTCTGGCTCTAACAAATATTTGCCTGTTCTCCCGAGCTGTTTTCCCGTTTGTCATTGTGTCTGTAGCGTTCTGTGCCCTTTCACGTGAAAATCTGAGCCAAGGGAGCTCGGTAGCGTTTTCTTTATTCAAGCGAAGCTACGGGCTCACCATAGCCCGTGCTACTTGGAACTTCTTGTTCCAGGTAGCGAATCTTTAACAACAACATCAAGCGAAGTTTTGCCCATACCGGCAAGGAATATCTGCATGTTGATCCAGAACGACATTTTCTCTTCCTAATCAAGCCAGTTTTTGAGGCGAGGGTACCTTCAGTCTGACCCCCTCTCTCTGTGCAGGATATCTATGACTGCAAATTCCCGTTGCATAGAATTTACCCATGTCCGTCTATGTTCTTGTCTATCTCCTTCTATCGGTGTCTGTACCGTTTGTTACACTGCTCTGTGCAGGCGAGGAGTCACAATAACGGGCTGAAGTATGTTGAACACACCACAACACTAGAAGGTGGAAGACACGACGACGTTTCGGTCCGTCCTGGACCATTCTCAAGAAACGTCGTTGCCCCTTCACCTTCTAGTGTGTGTGGTGGTCTGGTCAACATTATACTGCTCTGTTGCCTTCGTCTGTAACCTGTCTGTACTGTTTCAGAGTATTCCCTCTTCCTCAACTGGTATTTCTGTGTAGTTTCATCCTCGTCAACAGATTCAACACCTGTGCTTGTACTATTTGTCCCCACTCTGCCTGGAAAGCTGGTAGGTAGGCTTTGCATGTAAATCCTTCATTGGTTATGAGATACGTTATGCAGGAGCTTTCATATGTTCCAAGCTCGCATATATCATTGTTACACCCCCAGGACAAAAAAATGACCTTCTCGCAAACCTCTAATTGTATTTACCATCGCCCAAGAAACGCGAAACCTAATTTCATATATGTAACCAAAAAGTTCCAGGTAACACGGGCTATGGTGAGCCCGGTAGTGCCTTACATTATATATATATATCCCGTTAATTCCGGATTTCATTTTATTTGGATATATGAGGAATTTGGAAAGGAGATGATTGTGTGTATATTTATGGTAGCTGTTCTTATCAGAACACTTAATACATATTTCTTGTGTCGTCTTCTTGTCTTCTGCTGCAGGGAGAAAAGTCATTAAGTTTCTCAAGCGAAATAAAAAGGCGTGTGGAGCGTGATTGAATTCACTGACAGCGGAGACGCCAGAGCGCTTGTCGCTCTCTACGGCATGTTATTGTTGTTATAGATTCAGCTACTCGGAACAAGTTCCAAGTAGCACGGGCTATGGTGAGCCCGTAACTTACCTGGCACAGGAGCTGGGCAAGAAGCACGGGCTATGGTTAGCCTCGTGGACAGGAGATGTCTCCCGTGCTTACGGCAGTAAGCGCTCCTGTGTAATGTGGGAGAGGGAGGGAGAATGGGAGAGGAGTAAGGGGGGGAGGGGGGGCAGGGATCGGAGGGTGAAATGAAGTGAGAGGTTAAAGAGGGGAGGGTGAGAGGAAGGGAGGGTGTCAGTTACAGCCCCGCTCCTGTGCCAGGTAAGTCCACTACGGGCTCACCATAGCCCGTGCTACTTGGAACTTTTTGTTCCCAGTAGCTGAATCTATGACAACAGCGAGGGAGGGATGAAAGAAGTAATGGTCAGCGTTCTCAACAGGTCAAGTGACCACCTGCTGGCGTTCAGACCCTTCTAGCTAGACAGCATCACTACTCAGATTTCACCCTTGTCAAAAGTTGTAAGAACGGGCTGGTTGAATCCAAAGCTCCTGGGACCAGGATTCACATCAGCATTTGCGCCCATTGACGAAACCTGTAGATCTTTCCTCATTCGTGGGCCGCATAGTTCACACCCAAAGGTTGTCTACTGGCACGGAACCACCTCGTTGCACTGTCTAAAGCGTTCAATACATGTAAACTGAACAGTCACGAGTCAGAAAAGATGTAGAGGTTTCGCAAGTAGGAACAAATACTTGATGAATCATAGCAGTGGATTTATATGGATTAAGGCCCCTCTGGAAGCCCTAGGATAAGTCACTCTTAAGGGCAGTCATAGTTTCTTATGAGTGATAGAAAGTTATGATTTATTAAAACATGTTTTGTCTACATTTTTTTTCATATTCTTGCCTCTATAGTAATAAGATATGAAAATATGTTTCACAAATTTATCTTTTGAAGTCAGGCCATGAGGTTAGGTCATGAGGTTAGGAGGTCATGAGGTCAGGTCATGAGGTTAGGAGGTCATGAGGTTAGGAGGTTATAAGGTCAGGTCATGAGGTTATGAGGTCAGGTCATGAGGTCACGAGGTCAGGTCAAGAGATCTGATTACCGTCACTTTGGGTTAATGAATATCGCTGGCACCTTCCGGGGCACCCAGCCCAGGTGAGGGGTGAGGTGGATGGAGGTGAGGGGAGGTGAGGGCTGTCTGGGGAGGAGTGGGTCTTATCCAATCACTCTCATTCCTTCTCTCCCAATCCTTTTCCTTCTCTTCTTCTCGTCCTCCCACTCCTCCCCCCCCCCCCCTTCAGGACCCCCTCCCCCACATCTCCCCCACCCCCTCCCCTTCCCTTTACGAAACGCACCTGAGAATAAGAATTGCAAAAATAATTTAATATTTTATATTGCATCCATAAAAGCAGATCATTTAATATTATTGTTCCAAATGACAAATATTTAAGCTCCGGGGAAATACACCAAATGATAAAAAAGGTATATTTGTAAAGGAGCAAGATTCTGTCTGTCTGTCTCTGTCTGTCTATCAGACGCTCGGGGCTAGCCACATCCAACTTTTCAGGATGATACATAGGCTGTAAATTACCAACATAGGCAAGTCGGGTTTGACGCCAACTGTCTATCTTTAGGAAGGCTCAGCAGCTCTTATTGCAGCTCCCAAAAAGTCCTTTCAAATCTGAAATTGTGACTTGGTTTTCCATAGACTTATTCATCAGTTGTTGAGCTCTATATAACATCCCGTCACACACACAACGTGACCACCACGTTTTTAACTACGTTCTTGCAACATTGGATCAAATTAACAGTGAGAAAATGT
>WNGS01072847.1:4749866-4759866 GCA_020271785.1 Procambarus virginalis | reverse complement strand
TCTACAATGTTCCGGTCCCCTGTGGAACATTTTCAGGCAAGCAATGAATACACCTTGTGTATATTCACTCCTAACTTGAAGAAGTACCAGTTGAGAAGGAGGAGTACCAGGAATACCAGGAGGAGTACCAGGAGTACCAGGAGGAGTACCAGTTGAACGAAACGCTGTAGAAAATAGACCCTTCACTAGAGTTTCGTTACCGCGAATTTCGGTAAGTTGAACGCTCTTCTTAATCCCGAGAGTGAGAAAATTGTTAGATGCAGAGGAAGCTTATACTATACGCTTATATAAGCTTATATTATAAGCTCTAAGCTTATATTATACTATAAGAACACCAACGCCAGCAATGTGGTCATGTTTAACCAAATATGCTTAGAGGAACGCCTGCTACCCAAGTATACAAACATTTATAACGATGTACATTGTTACTTGATAGTTCCCTCCTGGAAACTATATCATATACAAGACATTCACTTGCTCCTTGTGGCTCAGAGAACCGTGCGGTGCTTGACTGTGGTTACTACTGTGTACAGGTTACTACTGTGTACAGGTTACTACTGTGTACAGGTCACTACTACCCTCTTATCCCAGTGACATCAACACATCCTCTGTACCACATATATAAAACACAACATTTTATCTCGAAGTTTGGTTAGGTTAGGATAGGTTTAGCTGGGAGAGATTAGGCTAACATATGTTAGGACAGATTAAGTTAGGACAGATTAGGTCAGGATAGATTGGGTTAGGTTGGATTCGATTGCATTGGATTAATTTTGCTCGAGTCTTTGAGCCTAGTGGTAAGACGCGTGTAGGGCTGTACTCACCACCTCCACTGCGGGTCCCTCACAGACACCTACCGACCTGTGAACAGGCACCAAATAAATGAAAATGGAATATTGGACATATATATTATTTTTACACCATTGTTAGTTTTATAATCGATGAAAATTTAATGACAAAACAATTAATTAAGGCAATATTTATGTATACATAAATACTCTTAACAAACGGGATCGTATAATTAGGCTTTACCTCTTTCTCGTGTTCTTACACCTTTTTTGGTTCTTAATATTCTTATTCTTATCCAACCACTTGGGCTGGACGGTAGAGCGATGGTCTCGCTTCATGCAGGTCGGCGTTCAATCCCCGAATGTCCAAGTGGTTGGGCACCATTCCTTCCCACCGTCCCATCCCTTATCATTATCCGGACCCCTTCCCAGTGCTACATAGTCGTAATGGCTTGGCGCTTCCTGCTGATAATTCCTTCCTTCATCTTCCTTAATCTGCTCCTTACCTCTCATTTCCCTCTCTTACCTTATTTATTTTATCTTATGAGTGGTTTGGTCATCAACTCCACAATCCCCTTCAACAATACCATCAGCATCTTCCAACATCATCACCCCACCAACAACACCCCACCACCAACACCACCACCCCACCAACAACATCACCACTCTGATCAATAAACATCACCACACACCAGCAATAACATCATGTCCGCCTGAGCCAACCAGAACAGCCATAGACAAAGAGTTCCCACATCAAATCCCACCGCTGCCACCATTAACAGGAGGCGCCTCCGTGGAATGCTCAAGCCGATGTCATTCAAACTTCATTGATGGCGGGAACAAGCAAGGATGAACCTGTTGTTTGTATGCCAAAAGCAGCATCACCAGCAGCAGCACCAGCAGCACGACCCATGGTACCTTTCTACCAACATCTTTTCACTACCATTGTTCCCTGTCATCAGCACGGTACCTTTTTACCAGCGTGGTACGTTTTCAGAAAGATTATACTTTTTTGACAACATTGTTCACTTTCACCTACATTGTACCTTTTCATCTACATTGTACCTTATCACCCCTATAGTACCTTTCCACCCCCATGGATGCAGGGCTCATTGATCCCAGAGCTGGGAGAAGGGGAGGATGATATTGGTAGCAATACCAGTCAGGGTAAAAGATGGGTAAGAGTGGCAGGGATTAAAGTACAAGTCGATTGGTACCAACAACAACAGTACCAGAAACAACAGCCCCATCAAAAGCAACAAGGAAGGAGGAAGATGGAAGACGATGAGGGAATGAGAAGGGAGAGGGAGGGGAGAATAAACATGGAGGTGAGAAAAGGGTGGGGAATAGAGGTTGGGGTAAGGAGGAAGGAGGGAGGGAGGATAGGGAACAGTTTTGTATTACTATGAACCATTTCCGGCGGGTGAGGAAAGACTAATCACCTGTGAACAAATTAGTATAACAGTATTAAAAACTCGTATCCTCACGCGACAAAGACCTGTCACGAATTGGGAAATTAATGGCCCGAGTTTGTGTGGCTCTGGTGGAGGGGATGGGGGTGGAGAGGGGTGGTTGTTGTGTTGGAGGGGGTGGTGCTGTTCCTTCATCCCCTCCATGGGGGGGGGGGGGGAACATGCGGGGCCTGGGGTCGGGGGAGCATGAGGGGGCATGGTCTGAAGAAGGTCTCTACTGGTTGGGGAGGTGCAGGTGATGGGGAGGGAGGATAGTCGTTGGGTGGGATGGTGGGAGGTTTCTGTTATATTCCTCCCTGGGAATACTAGCCTGCTGGTGAGGGGATCCCCACTCCCCTCTGAGGTTACTGTATATACTGAACCGGGTCCTGTGGCTCGATCCCAGTTCCCATCCCTCCACCTTGCATCTCCTCCTTATTACTTCTGCAGCCTTTCGTCTCTCTTCCCTCGTCATGTCCTTCTGCAGAAAACACTGTGGAGTGATATTGTGGTGGATTGCTGTTGTAGTGGAGTTGTGCTGTGGTGGAGTGCTGTGGCGATGGAGTGCTGTAGAGTGGAGACAGACACAGACAGGCAGACACACACATGTATCTAGATCCTAACACAATAATACACTAATAGAAACTTTTAAGAAATCCTCAGGCAACTGCCTGGCTGGCTTAGAGTAAGTGACTGGAGGACCTAAGTGGCCGGCCGACTGACTGGCTGACTGACTGTCTGACTGCCTGCCTGCCTATCTACTTGCCTGCCTGCTTATCTGCCTGCCTGCCTGACTTCCTGCCTGCCTGCCTGCCTGCCAGCCTGCCTGCCTTTGAAACCATCTCCATAACGCAGTGTTCTGCCAGCCTCTCTTCCAGTGTATTACTGACTGACGATATCAAATACTTCACATGCTGACGACATGAATATGAGGGGTCGCTATGAAAGCCGGCTACCACCCGGCTCTCTGACCATATATTAACGAGCCGGCCGCAGTGACGCTCACCCCCATCTGGCTCCGCTCACTCTGGCGCCCGTCCTCCAACTCTCAGTTTAGGCTGGCGACCAATTAGAGGTGTGTGTTTGTTCTTGTTTTTATTATCCTTTTTGTGTTCCCCGTGGACACTCACCTAGCTGTATTCTCCTAGTTGTACTCGCCTAACTGTGCATGTGGAGGCTAAGGTTGTAATGACATGTTTGTTTTGTGAGTGATTTGACAGTGTTTGCAGGCTATTTTTGCTGTTTGTACATAGGTACTGAAATAGTGTGTGTGTGTGTGTGTGTGTGTGTGTGTGTGTGTGTGTGTGTGTGTGTGTAATTACCTAAGTGTAATTACCTAAGTGTAGTTACAGGATGAGAGCTACGCTCGTGGTGTCCCGTCTTCTCCGTGTGTGTGTATGTGTGTATGTGTGTGTGTGTGTGGTGTGTGTGTGTGTGTGTGTGTGTGTGTGTGTGTGTGTGTGTGTGTGTGTGTGTGTGTGTGAGCTCACCTAGTTGTGTTCAGAGGGTCTAGCAATAGCTTCGTGACCCCGCCTTCCAAAGTTATGACTCTCATTTCTACTGTTTCTCGTCGTATTTCGGGTCGTATTTCGTTGTATCTCATACTATGAAGACGTTTTCCTGACGTCTTTCTGCCTCATCTGTGTCTCCAGCTTCCACCCGTGTCCTCTGGTCCTGCCTCATCTGTGTCTCCAGCTTCCATCCGTGTCCTCTGGTCCTGCCTCATCTGTGTGTCCAGCTTCCATCCATGTCCTCTGGTCCTGCTTCATCTGAATCACCGGCTTCCATCCATGTCCTCTGGTTCCAACTACTGTCTACATTACCTCCTTGCTCAAAATCTTCGTTCGGTGAAAGATACTCATTTGCATAATCGTCAGGAAACTTTAATGGTTAATTCATACTTCCTAATATACTTTATTGTGTTCGTCTGGGAGCTCCATTGTTGTGTCGGCCGTGGGGGCTAGGTGGGTGGGTGGACGAGCTGGGTAGGTGGGTGGTGGACGAGCTGGGTAGGTGGGTGGTGGACGAGCAGGGTAGGTGGGTAGGGGGGTGGATAGGGGCTGAGACTGGCAGAGAGAGGGATACATAAATAGGTCGAGAGACGGATTTGCTTATGTGTGTAATGTCCTTAACTTGGGTAATGTGAGTGGCACCGTCTCCCAGGTGAATGGTTCCGGATGTCCAGGACCCAACATACGAGGAGAGGATAAGGGAGCTCCGCCTGCATTCCCTAATGGGGCGCAAGACCAGGGGCTATAACATGATCGAGGTCTTCAAGTAGGGGGGTATCGGAGATATGATCAAGGTCTTGAAAAAATCAGCCCAGCTCAGAACACGTCACGAGTGCTTATTACCTGAAGCAGCACACACTCGGTAAGACCTTGGGGGAAGTATACTGCTTGGGCAACAGGGTGGTATAGTGTAATATGTTACACTGAGACAAAGTATATAACTAGCTTTAAAAAACAAGTTTTGTAGATTAGAGGGAGCAGGTCTAGCCAGTCACTACCCATAATGGGAGGACAGATCTACCCGGTCACTACCCATAATGGGAGGACAGATCTACCCGGTCACTACCCATAATGGGAGGACAGATCTAGCCGGTCACTACCCATAATGGGAGGACAGATCTACCCGGTCACTACCCATAATGGGAGGACAGATCTAGCCGGTCACTACCCATAATGGGAGGACAGATCTACCCGGTCACTACCCATAATGGGAGGACAGATCTAGCCGGTCACTACCCATAATGGGAGGACAGATCTAGCCGGTCACTACCCATAATGGGAGGACAGATCTACCCGGTCACTACCCATAATGGGAGGACAGATCTACCCGGTCACTACCCATAATGGGAGGACAGATCTAGCCGGTCACTACCCATAATGGGAGGACAGATCTACCCGGTCACTACCCATAATGGGAGGACAGATCTACCCGGTCACTACCCATATTGGGGCCAACAATCTCGCTATAGGGGCCCCTGCTTCTAATATTCTTATATTCTTATATTCTTATAAACGGGAAGGGAAGTGATGGGGGAGAAAGGAGAGGGATAGGGGAGCAAGAAGCGTGATGGGGGGGGGGGGTTACACGAGTGATGGGGAGAAAGAAGTGAGATTGAGAAAAATATAGAATTGAGTTCCATGGAGCTTAATTCCTTTCCCCCATCACTCTCGTCTCTCTTGGTCATCCTCCCTCTCTCTCCCTAACCTGCCTTCCCTCCCTCTCTCTCCCTCCTTCACCTGCCAACCATCACCCTCTCTCCCTCTTTGGGGGAGGGATTGCTGCCGGATGTAGACAACTAATGATCTGCTACCTTAACTGCTTAACTTAACTGCTAGTATATAAGTAAGCAGGTAATGTTCTGCTAGTATACATTTATACAATTCCTTCTCTACAAGTATAGATGCAGAAGTACACATTACACACCCCCAATACAGGACATACACTATATTCGACATACAGGTATACAGGACAAGCAGATGAATTGGACCTAATATGTAAAACACACGGTAATACAGGAAATACAGATAAATATGAACATACTGGTATATATATGACACACACACACACACACACACACACACACACACACACACACACATACACACATACACACATACACACACACACACACACACACACACACATACACACACACACACACACACACAGGAGCACGAAACACCCGTGTATATATATACATGACAAAGAGGTAGTCAAGGCACGGAAGTATACAGGTATATACGGGAAATACAAGTATACAGGGTTGGCAGGAGGGAGGGGGGGTATATTAATGCCCAGGGTGCGCCGGCCCCCATCAGCAAGACGTGTGTTTTGTGTCCAGCAAAAAAGACCTTGGTAATCTCATATCTTTAAAAGGTCTTTTCATCACGTGGGGGGGAGAGGGGGGTGGTGGTGGTAGGGAAAGGGGGAGGGGAGAGGGGGTGTAGACGTTGGGGTTGGGAGGGGGGTGAAGGGTGATTGGGAGGGATAGAAGGGAGGACTGGATTAAAATGAAGGGTGAAAGGAAGAGAGAGAGAGAGGATAAGAGTTTAAGGGAGAATGGGAGGAGGGGAGGATTTAAGGAAGGGGGGATTATTTAATAGGGGATTACATCACAACTATGCTTCACTACAAGCAGTTATGGAGCTCCTAATGGGAATGCAAGCTAAGAGATGTTAACAAGGCAGCAGCTCACTTAAATATCCTTTATTTCATGAAATGGTTTATGATGAAAAAAAAAATTAAATTGAAAATTTTAATAGTTTTTTAATCTTTTCAATCTTGGCGCCATATATACGAAGACTGTATATACAAACTATTGTATATATAAATGTATTCGCACTGAATTGGTGTATTAATACACTTGCAGATACCGGTCCCCACGTTACAAAGAGTCCTTTCTCGTGTTTTTTTTTTTTTTTACACAGACGGGTACAGGAACAGACCATTGCTATCACCTATTTGCAGGCTGAGAGCTCTCTACCTAAATGATGGCGCTTAGGCCACCAAGGCAGCGATGTATCCACAAGATGAGAGAGAACCTTTGCTTCCTATGAGGTTTTGCAGCCGCTGCTGTCGAGAAATTATGAGATATGTCTTAGGGCTGTATGAGTTTCTTGGCGGTCATGAGAGGGTTCTTCAGCACGTGGCTCTCCGCGGCCACCGGCGACTCAAGCCTCACTCCCATGATGTCAACATTGGTGAGCACTACGGTTTTGCCTGTTATCTGCTCACACACCTGTTCCAGTTTGCAATGGGACAGGTGTGTGCTCTCTCTCTCTCTCTCTCTCTCTCTCTCTCTCTCTCTCTCTCTCTCTCTCTCTCTCTCTCTCTTATCCTTCCCCTCTTTTCCTTCCTCACCTGTATTTCCCCTCTCCCTGCAGGTTTCAACTTTGCCCGAGGAGTGGAGGAGGAGGAGGAGGGGGTTGGTGGGGAAGGGGGGGGAGGGGTGGCTGCGGGGGTTCCCTCGTTTATATGTTGACACAAACGTCAATAAAACACGAAATGGCAACCGTTACAATCGGTGTGGTAGCCAGGCCGTGTTACCTTTTTATTTAATGTTTGACAAGACCTGCAACAAAGAGGTCGATATGAATCTATGAATGGGGAAGAGAGGACAAAAAGGGATACACAAAGAATATGTGATAACCGCTGGAATTAATGGAAAAGAATACAAATAAGACTAATTATAATATATACAATATAAATATAATTACAGTTTTATTAAAGGTATTAGCAAGGAAGTCACAGGTGAATAGATTTCTGCACTTAAAGGATATCTATCTTGTATGAGTGCCAAGTATTGCCTGACAGTTTGTAAGACTGAGATTCCCCTCCTGGAGATTCAGGCTGCTCCTCTGTCGATAGTCTAATACGATCAATAATTTCAGTATTGCAACTGAAAAAAAATCTATAATTTCTTCATATCTACTTTTAAAAACTAATGGATAAAGGCTGTCTGTGTTGTTTTCCCGTTATATTTGGTTCCCCCTCTTGTTTACTGGTTTGGTTATCTTGAGGTTATCTTGAGATGATTTCGGGGCTTTAGTGTTCCATGCGGCCCGGTCCTCGACCAGGCCTCCACCCCCAGGAAGCAGCCCGGTCCTCGACCAGGCCTCCACCCCCAGGAAGCAGCCCGGTCCTCGACCAGCCTCCACTAACACCCAGGTACCTATTTTACTGCTAGGTTCCGTCTGACACTGAAGTGTTTCCTCGCATCCTTGTGTCACATCTCAGAGTATCACATCTCTTAGTCACATCCCTATGACACATCCCCTCGTTACTTTGGCAATATACCTTAACTTTGTTCTTGTTATCGATAATCTTGAGTATTTTATGTTGCACTTATTCAAGTTGAAATTCAGTAGCCATTTCGACAGCCAAGTTAGGATTCTATCAGTTAGTCTGGTGTGGGTCTCTGCGTTGTAGGGAACTGTCCCAAAGGCTACCTGGTGGTCTAGTAACATGCAGCCTGCCTCTATGTTTAATGGTCTTGTTACGATCATTCTTTGTTCCTGCGGTAACCCATTCACCTATCGGCCTCTCCCTCCCTCCTCTCCACCTTCTACCTCCTATCTTTTAATCACCATTCTTCCTCATTCCCCCTTTATTACAATTCTCCTTCTCCCCTCTCTCTCCTCTCCCCCCCTCCTCTCTCCTCTCCCCCTCTCTCTCTCCTCTCCTCCCTCCTCACTCCTCTCCCCTCTTCCTCGCTATTTCCCCTCTTCCCCCTTCCGTCCCTCTCCCACGCCTGTTCCAATTGCCTTCGTAAAATAGATGTGTAAAAATACAGAAATAATGACAGCGTAGTTTTCTCTACTGTTATAAAAGACCTTGGAGTGGCGATTACGACCGTGGCTGAACCTTGTTTGGTAGTGTGTGCTCGCTTAGTTGTGCTTGCGGGGGGGTTGAGCTTCGGCTCTGTGGTCCCGCCTCTCAACTATTAATCAACTGCTGTACAGTGTGTGTGTGTGTGTGTGTGTGTGTGTGTATGTGACCTAAGACAGTACTGAACACCGATATCTAACGATGTCGTTGCTTGTAATTGCCTGTTACCTAGTTTCCAGTTACTTTGTGTGCGTTACAAAAATTTGGACGCATGTTTTGAGCAAATTTATCAGTGGTTCAGAGGTTTTTTGTGAGCTATTTTTTGCAAACTTTTTTCGAACATTTCTAGACATATATTTATATATTCATTATAATTAAATTTTAATTAAATCAAAATTATAAACGGCCCTAAAGCTGAAAGGGAACGCTGTTGGACGCGGGAGAGAGAGAGCAACGCACGCACACACACGCACAGGGAGAGAGCAATGCACGCACACACGCACTGGAAGAGAGAGCAACCTACACACACACGCACAGGGAGAGAGAGCAACCTACACACACACACGCACAGGGAGAGAGCAACGCACACACACACGAACAGGAAGAGAGAGCAACGCATGCACACACGCACAGAGAGAGAGAGCAACGCACCCACACGCACAGAGATGCGTATCGAGCCAGGAAATCAGTGCGTAACCTGGCTTCCACATCAGATACGCACAACAGGTACGCTCAGAACTTTTTGGTTAAGCTGAGCACTGTCGCTGATCAGAGGGTCCCGACCTATGAGGCGTGTGTGTACTCACTCCACCTAGTTGTGTTTGCGGGGGTTGAGCTCTAGCTCTTTGATCAGGTGTGTGTGTGTGTGTGTGTGTCTGGGGTGTAGCAGAGGCACTCCAGAGGACAGGTGCCGAGGTAGTCCTCAAGCCTGGAGGCTGGGCTGTGTGGGTGTGTAGGTGTGTGGGTACAGTGGGCTGGAGGGCGCTTATGGGCGGGCTGAAATAGCCTACAGGGTGGGCTTGCAGTGATAACGACACTGAGTAGATCATCACTATTCAACCCTTGGCTAACGAGTCATCACCAGCAGACTGTGAGTTTGAATCTTATCATCATCGAGGGTTACCTTTAAGCTTTATATTAATTATTCACGTTCATTTCATTGCTGTATTGATTGCACGTTCATGATGATCTACCATCATGCAGTCAATGCCGTTCACTGTACAACTATCACTAAACAATATTATATATATATATATATATATATATATATATATATATATATATATATATATATATAATATATATTTCTCGAGAGATATGAACATTGATATTTACGATAGTAATGAGTGAAAGTATTAGTCAGTCACATTTCCCTCATCCTCCACGGCCCTCACCCTCCACGGCCCTCACCCTCCACGGCCC